>BOPP01000168.1:1087833-1214441 GCA_017312745.1 Gryllus bimaculatus
AAGTTGAACGCGTGACTCCCGCGAAGCGCAACGTTTGGCTTTGTGCTCAAACAGGAACAACCTGCACTGTGATTGGAACCGTACACAACTACCGGACTTCCCGAAGAAAAAAAAGGGAAAGTCGTGTGAGCGATCTCCATAACTGGAATATGAATGTAACACTCATATCTCTTCTTCGCGTGGTTTGTTATTTATTCCGTGAACACATGCAGTCGATGGAACAACTGGACCATGGAAACTAAAGGAAAACTGATGTCAAACCCAAACACATCCGAAAAACCAGAGAATTGATTCTCACTTCTAGCGTAATGAAATTTAAAATAATATTCATATTTGTGGACAGAGCGAGCAGAGAAAGATCCCTCCAAATTGTAGAATGTTGAATGTGCTTTTATATTTACCTGTTTAAGAGTAAATTGTTTTTTCATATTCACATTTCATATTTTCAGGGATTTAAAGAGGGAAATTACTACGAACATTTACTACAACAACAAGCAGAAGTATCTGCTTGTTACAGCTTAGTTGCGTGGTTGATCTCTACTAATGTAGCAACTACACAGAATTCCCAGAAATATCTGTTCATTTCTGAATTTACTGAAATAATTCTGCAAGTGTTATGAAACATTCAATGAAATTCATAATCACAATAAATCAACAAATCTATTTAAACACTTAATCATGCAATACCCTTGACAAACAGGAAGTTTCACGGAATCATTCAAGAACGGGAAAAAAATTTACTCTCGACTTTGTTAAGCTTCCCTTAATTTCAAAGGATTAACACGAGAAGGAAAGTTTAAGCCATATTGATATTATAATTTGTAGGAGCTATTATGTACAAATGATCTAACAATCAAAGAATATTATTTTATTTATTCCACTGCATTAATATCGTCAGGAGTCTGTTGAAAATTCAAATTAAAAAAAGAAATTATATCTTCTTATTATGGTCAATACACAATTGAATATGCTTTCGAATAGACTTCTCGCATAGATCAATTGTTGACAAGAAAAAATACATTCCTTGTAAGAGTCATATCCTTAAAATTAAAAAACAGTCATGAACACAACAAGAGCAATTCATAAGAAAGCAAGTTCCATGTGAAAAAAATTCCATCACTTACATTGAACTTCTTGTGCTTCAATCACTTCATTCCTTGATTTGTACACTCAGTTAACGTGGGAAGCGTCAGGATGTCTTGCATGTATCGCCTCACAGATGCATTTTCGTGAAAAATGCCCTGAAGAAAAGAATTCGAATAGATTATTTTAAAAATAGTTTTTTTAGACAGCCACTAGTAACATCAGTTCTTTCAGAATCTGCGTAGTGTGCTGAACGTTCAATTTTTAGCACTACTCCTAAAAGTAAAACGACGTTCACGTGTTTAGATAAATTTCTGAATGCAACAAAGAAAACAAAATACTTTCATCTTCCGCATCAGCTTCTTCTGATCTTAATGATTAATTTGCACAGTACTTTAATTAAAATATAACGAAAGTAAGAAAGGCTGTCTAAAAAATAGTGCATGATATAGCAAACATGATTTTACATTTTAAAAAATGTATAAGTTCCTTTCAGAACGAAATATAAGACAAGAGTCCGTACAAGTTTCTCGAAACTGATGCAAAGGGAAAGTATTCTTTCGTATTCTCGAGCAATCACGAATTTAGGTCAGGCTAGATAATGTGTAAATGCGTTCGAAAGGAATGTCGGTCTCTATTACACGATCAAAATTAAATAAAAAATGACAATCTTGAAAAATGTCTATAGAGTTAAATTGTTTATATTATCTGACAAACACAAATTTACCACGTTACAAGTAAAATTCTAAAAAATAATAGGATTCATCATTCTCAGTATACTTTGCTTAAAAGTTGACAAACAGGAGCTAACTTATGAAAAAAAGAAAATCTTAAAAGAAGATAATTGTGTAAGTAAAAGAGAAAAAGAGAATATCTGACCTGAATAAAATTGAAGGAGAAACCGCAGCTCGCAGAAAAAAGTGATAGCTGGGAATTTACAAGAAACATGGAGTTCTTAGTACACAAAGAGAAGATCGATGTAAGATCCGTGACTCGATAGCTTTGTACGAAGAGACGGGAATGTTCTCAGAAGAAATGAACCTTTTTGAATCCTAATGGAAATGTCACACATAGATCTCGATCACGGCCTTGCTTCCAGGATGCAATGACTCTTGAGGAAGGTGAAACCGGAAGACAGAAACTATACTCCTCGACAATTTAACTGGAAAACCCAATCTCAGTGACCATTTTATTACAAAATATCCAAATATTCTTTGAGAAGCCCTTGCTTCAAAATTGTAAATGAGAAATTTCTACTTTATATTGATATTTTATTAATATAGCTTAGGCAGATATAACTGTTTAAGCATTTAAAATGATGATATGCTACAATATTTGAATAGAAATATTGCTGCTATCGTCTCTTATTCTGGTGAGCAATTGAAAGATCTATGACTAGAAGTGAATGGTATTAATAACAACGACAATAACGGAAAGAGAGGAATAGTCGGCGATATTTTGATCAAAAAATCAGAAAGGTCAATAACGGTTCAAGGGGAGACGGCAGGTTTGGATTAGAAATTATTTAATAATAAAAGCTTATCATTTAATTAATATTAACGCATTATACAAATAATGTTTTCATTTTCAAAAATACAGATAATTCACAATAACTCCAACTGAACATTTTCTACGAAAAAGAACCTGTACGTCCTAATTCATATTCGGCACTCATGGAATAAGTGATAGATCATTATAGGTACACCAATCACTTGTAACGTTCGCCTTTTATAGACAATCCTTGTAAATGCGAAACCTTTTTCTTTAACTACCACACTCCCAGAAAAGTTCAGAGTACCACGTACCATGAGACGGGGTAAAGCACATGCCGTGTAGTGCGTGAGATAGCGTCAGTGAACGCTAGTCTTAACGCCACGATTCATAATTATTATTCGAACGACATCTCCGGTGTTGCTTGTCAACTTGGCATAGGTACATTCTAGCGACCCCCCGCTCCAACCTTGCAAAGTAGTCTTATCTTCACGCGTTTGTGAGCATATTATATAAATTACAGTGATGCACAATAACTCGTTCTGTACATACATTTACAAGAGTGCAAAGAAGTTTTTAGCTCAAAAGAAAATATTGTTTAAGTAATGACGAAGTGTAGCAATCCAACGGAAAATTAAAGTGAGTGCTAAACAAATAAGCAAAATAGTCTGCAACTGAACCGATGCCCTAAAAGTGGGCGGCCCACGTCTAACAATGAGAACTGTGTGGTTATCTGCGGTGCCAAAAAAAGGCGACGTGGAGGACAAAATCTCTTCTGACGTTGAAGGTACTTAGCCATTATTCTACGTCAATAAAAGACTGTTTGTGCAATTCAGCAATGTTCAACTCCCAGCGGAAATCCAAGTCAGAAATGTCGAGTGTAACTGATGAAATTAAAATCGATAAATCATAAAAACCTTCTTTTATTTATGAATACTTATGTCCTACCTATTTTATGCTTTCTTCAGTGAGTTGGGTAGACAGTGAGTATTTTGTACTTATACGCGTGTCAACTACATAGGTATAGAGCCTGCAGATGTCGGTGTTGGATGGAACATGGAGTCCGGCGCCGACTTACAGGACGTCTTGCAAAGGGTTTCTCCCTCAAAGTATTTACCTCAGCAAGGCATCACCTGATCGTGATAAGTTCTATGTGTAAGTTCCCGACCGCTCTTTCGATATGTAGGTAATGTTATGAACGTGTATGTATAAGTGGGAAGTAAGGGCACAAGGATGAGGAAGGAAAGATTGACCACAGCCCATTTGATAGGGAACTGTTCCGGCATTCACAAGGTATCGTGTGGAGAAACCACGAAAAAGTACCAAACAGAGCAGTCGGCCGCTGGAATTTGCCTCAAGACAAGGCTCAATCCGACCTCGTTATCTATTGAAGAAAAGCCTCCATCTTTGGTACTCGAACCCAAGGACCTTTGGTGAGAGACGTTGCAGTAATAACACTTGTTACACTGAGCCATCTCAGACGGTTTTCTGCTTCCTTGAAGCACATCACAAGCCTGGCTTTTATCATACAGAGAGAGTTGAAAGGTTGACACGAGTAGCAGATTGACGCGCGCCAAACACGGCAGATCACCTTCGCCTCCACGACTGGCGCCACGAGCACCTGCGCCGGGGCTGATGACTAACCCGGACGCAGCAGGCCCAGCGCCGCGGGCCACGGGCCAGGCCACGGCGGGGCGGGCGGGCGGCGCGGGCGGGGGGGATGGAAGGACGGGCTATGACGGACGGGCGACGGGCGGAGACGAGACGGATAGCGGGAGGCGGGTACGGCGACGGGAACGGACGGGGAAACGGAGGTGGGGAACGGGAAGGGGAACGGGAGGTGGGAACGGGGGCGGAGGGAACTGGGGACAGGACGGGCGACAAGCGGATGGGAAATGCGAATCGGAGCGGGCAAGCGGTGTCGGGCAGTGGGGCGGAAGCGGGCACAGCGGGTGGTGGAGTGTGCAGGCGGGGAAAGCATGGCGGGCGGAGGGTAGGTGTGGCAGCGGGGGAGAGATGGCGGGCGGCCTCGGCTGCGCGGGGTCGGGTCAGCGGGTGGGCGGGCAGAGGCCGACGTGGCGGGCAATTGTGCGGACGGGTGGCGAAGGGCGAGTGTGGAGGGCGGGCGCCGCGAAAGGTTGAGAGGGCCGCGAGCGGCGGGACAGTGTCAGACGCAGTGAGGGACGGGCCGGTGGCGGTAACAGTGGGCGGTGGCGTTGCCCGGGACAGTGGCGCGGCCGTTGTGGGCGTGGCGGGAGGCGTTTGAGCGCTGGTCGGCGGGTCGTCGCAAGCGCCGCAGGAATATCCTTGGTCCAGCGCTGGCGGCGCAGACGGCTTGGCGTGGCGGGCAGGTGAGTCGGCCCGCAACTTTCTCCGTGCAAAGTGGCCGGCGACCTAGTTCCGGGGGCCGGGGCTGACGCGGTGCGGAGCGGTGCGCATCGCCGCCCCGCCGACGCACGCCGTGCGTCGCGGGCGCTGAGTGTCGCGCACTTCTTGAGGGTGGGGGGGGGAGTATTTTTTCGCAATCCGATTAAAACGATTTGTTTTCTGTAATCGCTGCGATGTAACAAGGCTACGTAAACCACATTTGCCAATTGGGGAAATAAAGTCACCGCAAGACTTCAATCATGTACTTTAAATAAATATGCGAATATTTCACACACTTATCCATGCCCGAGACGAGATTCGAATCGAAGACTCTTCAGGTCGAGGCAGCCACGACTAGAAACCTTAGCGACCTCCGATATTCAGGTCAGCAGGTTCGCAAATACCAGGATCCGATTGCTAGGCGCTTGACGGTGAAGTTCGCCCTTTGACCTCCCTAATCAACATGAAACCCCTTCACTCCAACGAACAAGGGTAAACTTATTGGCAGCTCCCTACTAAACTGTCTACGCTATCATTCAGGCTGGTCCTAAAAAGAATGTATTGTTTGACATCGCGTCGAACTTTATGTAAAGTTCCCAAAAATATTTAAAAAAACGATCTGTCATATCTTGACATGTAAATTATTTTAATACATAAAAATGAATTTTTCCACTCAATTTCCTAAAGAAACAGATACATACATACGTACTAATTACTACATTCTATCCGGTTCTATTGCTAGTAGCGTCCATTTTGTATAAGTACACTGTTCCTCAAATTATCTATTGAAGACATGTTGTTGTTGTTGTTGTTGTTGTTGTTGTTGAAATATTCCGTTTAAGAGCTACGCTGACGAAATGCTGGCAGTCAAATTTGGGGTAATAAAATCTCTCACGCACCCTAGAAGTCGGAGGTATCTGCCACAAGAAGGAGATAGTTGAGAAAAGGGTTAAGTAAACAGTGCAGCCCAAGTTATGATACAGGCAATACCAATAACTTAGGAACTAAAGTGCGCACGATCTTTCCTTCCGTTTCCTTGTTCTATTCTCACCCCTGACATAAACATATTTACACGAACATGCACTATACATGCCGGGAGACCAGTTGGGAGATTAAAGTATATCCCGTCTAGGCCCTGGTGCCCTGATGGTGGGAGACACCTGGTTGGGGAAAATAACTCTATCCGACGGTAGATCGAGGCAGTATTTCGACATCCAGCGAGGTAAAATCACCGCCACTTCCCGAGGAAAAAATATTCACTGCACTTACGGGACTACTGACCTTAGCACTTGACGCGCCCGGAATTACTAATTCGGGAATCAATCAATCGAAATGTAAGCAAATAGATAAAAAACCTCTGCCATGTTTTCTCTCTAAAAAGTGGTTGAGTACAGTATTCCTAGTAATACATTTTTATGATCATCCTGATTAACAGAGTTGTAAATGTACGAAGAAAATCTATAAAACTTTAACTCAAAGGTAAGTAAATTAAAATTCAAAATGTACGTTTTGTATACATCAAAACTTTATAGAATGTTCCGACCCTCTGAACATTTTTCATACCAGAAATTCGATCTCCGAATTATATACAAAAGGCACGGAATAAGAGTCGTTTTGATATGGTCAATTTTGCTAGTTTGTTCACAATTGAAAGAAATGTTTAAAGTACTTATTCCAAGAATTCGTTGTTTTATTGAACATCAGTTTTACTTGTCGGATCTTGTGTGAATTCTGTCTATGTGCGGATGCTTGTTCAAGTTTTTCCAAGCAAGAGATTATATAATTTGTTAAAAATATATTCCTGAAATCGATTCGATTCATTTGAATAGATTTCTAAATAATTATACCATTTGTCAAGATGGATCTGTAGTCATGTGGCCAATTCTATGTTCTATAAAGGCAAAAACTTATCAGAGATCAAATACTGATATTAAATACTGAGTAAAATCAAAGTGTCTACTTTAAATATTGCGAAAAATTTAAATTTATATTCCCGGAATCTAGTACCTGATATCACTTCACTGGGTATGTATTTTTTGGTACTGATTTTTTATACATCGATTCTAAAAAACAGTAATGAAAGTTGAAAGAAGAATTGACTATTCGCAAATTTACAAATTACTAACAATTTGCTTACATTAAGAGACAATCTCTAACAAATTCTAAAACAAATAAAGAAAATGATAAAATTTCAAAGTTAACGGAAGTAAATAAACTATTTTCTATTAAGGGTCTTAAAGGCGATATATATATATATATATATATATATATATATATATATATATATATATATATATTTGTGTAATATAATGCACAATTTTTAATAGAATGTATTCTGTTAATACAAAAGGTCTGTGTATGTATTATGAATTAAGGTAATAATAAGTACGATTTTAAATCATTAATATCTATGCACACATAGTGAATAAATACTACAAGAAAATTTACGTCCTTGTTATGTTCCTCTCCAAATTATATTGCAGTGAAAACTAAGAGGTTTTGAAGACTCATCGCAGAGAGATCTCGCACTGGACGAAGAAAGTAGGAAAGAGTGAAACCATGAACCACATCCTGTGGTGGAGTACTCATTATTTGCAAGAATCCTGACGTAAGTGGTCCAGACTGACTAATATGGTAGGAATATGAATTAAAATAGAGATTGACACATTTATAATTCTAATAGTTTGAATAAACATTCTGAAAATTGTTCTGGAATAAAATGAAAAAAGCTGAATAATTCCTATGAACTTTCGATATTTTTGAAATAATAGAAAATGGTTTTCAGTATAACATCGATCAATCATTATCCAGAACTCTTCAAATTCGGAATCTCTTCGTAAATTTACAAACTCTTCAAAGTAGCAAACTGTAGAGACACCAAATCTATTCGTCCGTGAGCGTGTTCGAATAGTCTCATGACACGACTTCCATCTTACAGTTTTGCTACTTGCAACCCATTTACCCACAACCTGTGGAACCAAGGTGTCCTCAGTTAAGTCTTCACAACGTATCGAAGCATTCTGCTTGTTTATCCAGGGTCTTGTAACATGATACCCCGATGCTCAATGAAGACAAACGACAATAATCCGGTATGTTTCAGTGTTAAACCAACGAACTTAATATTAATGCAAATGAATGTTTACCATTTATAAAATTAGGATTTTTACATATTACTCCGAGCAAAAAATTGTGAACAACTTCTCAGGGTTTTCTTGAGATGAATGATGAAAAGTTATCGATCACTTTAGTCTTGAATTCCGGAATTTTCACTTTGAACTCGCCTGCAGATAAAATTGTGAGGCTACAGCTGCATAGAAGAGTTTTAATACGCATCTGAACTGAAAACCTACATTTTGGATTACTTTATTTATAATCTTTGAAAGCTAAATATTATCCCTGTCATATTAAAACATAAAGAGTTACCTAAAATACACAAATACACGAGGTAGACTCGATGACACTCTAAAGTTACAAACTAATTAATTTCCAGATAAAATGCCTTTACTGTGAAAAGATTGTCGATAAAACAGGTAACTAATGTACACACACAAACATATAATTGCGAAAGTTCAAAAGTTTTTCGGAGTGTTCCTACAGCTAAAAAAATAGAGATAGATATTTTTCCCTTAATGAAATCTGTTCCTTTAAGAAATATTTTGAAATAATTAATGTACAATTTTTCGAAAAAGCGAGCAGTTTTGCGTGTAAATACAGGCGAGAGGGTACGTGGTGTTTTAGCAGCAGTATTCCGCGTGCTTCGCGCCTGCCGCGCCGCTGGCGGCCTGTCTGGCAGAGCGCGTGCGTGCGCGGCGCGGCGCGGCGCGGCGCGGCACGGCACGGCGGCATTTCGCACGGCAGCCTCGGCCTCAAAAACGAGTGTGCTTCGTGATCACCTCAAAATGTTCACTTCCGGATGTCGAGGCAGAAGCAGGCAGAGATTCCCTTTCGCTGAGCGAAATTGGTTCGAGTGCGGCGGGGGATGTTTCGTGAAATAACGCAACTCGTATGTTTTCCGGGTTGCGACCAGTTTTTTATGTATTTTTTTAATGTTGCATGAAAACTATGAATACTTTTCAAAATGGTCCACTTTGTTATTCACGCCCAGAATTCAACATGGCCCTCCACTTTTAAAAACGGTTGGTGAACTTGAGATATCCTGAAGTTTGAATCAGGTGGGAAAATATCTTATTCGGCTTACTGTGTTTTGAATATTGGAAATACGGAAAACAATATTCACACATTTTATGCATTGCATGCCATACATATCCCTTTTTGCATTTGAAACATTTAATTCACAAAATTTCGTAAGTAAACGTTTCACAAAATGGACCACAATAGAAGACCCCACAAATCCACTAAAATAGTAAAATATAATGTATCCAAAAAATATATAGTGAAATATTTTTAAAAAATATATACAACCAGTATAATATTTTTTTAATGCAGCCATTTTCGAAAAAGTTTTGAAAATGTTCCAGAAGTTTTCCCACCCACCAAATTAAAATATCGTAATAATATTCGGAACGACACATCTGAATCTTACTTCTGACGTATTTATTAAGTTTCATCACGAAAGTTCCTAATATGACAGACTTACGGGTAAAATATTCATCCATCTATCTACACAGAGGCATCCAGATTTTTGGGGACAAAATTACTTGTATCGCCTTGTCACATTATACCAAAGTATAGGGCAGAAAATTAATAAATAAAATTTAACTGCACGAACGTGTGGCTATGATGAGTTGTGCTAACTGAACAAATTGTTATACTACCTAATACTATCAAACATTTAATTCATTAGGGGAAATATCTAATTTGGAAAGAAATAGTGAACAATTTTCGAGGAAATGTAAAGTGTTTTTCCTCTATTTTCTTAAAAGAAAACGTGTAATTAGACGTTAGTTAACACGTTGAGTGAGAGTACAATCAAGCGCACCAGGAAAGTCTCTCCGTAGTGTGATGAAGCTGGTGAGAGGGCTGGCAGCAGATGTTATGTTGGTATGAAGACTGGCAGGCTCTCGCTCAGCTCGGTGCCAACAGACTTGCCTGGCGCGCTGTACTACGAGTATAGGCAAGGACGCCTACAGAAAACCGTGGGACTGGGTCAGTTGATCCAAGGAGGGCCCTTATTTCAATCAAAAAATTTCCTTCTCCCCCAATTCATAAACAGAATTCATTTCTCCATGCATCAGAAATAACTTATAGTGGTACATGAAATAGTAGAATAGAAAGCGATAGCGTAATATGAGATAGAAATAACTTACAGTGTCAATGTAAACGTTACACAAAACAAAAAACCACAATAGAAGACCACAAAAATGCAGTAAAGTTGTAAAATATTATGTATCCATTAAAAATTCAGTAAAATATGTATAAAACCAGTAAAATATTTTTAAATAACGTTATCCATTTGCCAGAAAGTTTTGAAAATGTTTCAGGAGCTTCACGTTTTAAGTTTGCATTAGAGATAAATATATTTTTCTTTTTTTTTAAATTGAAAACAATTCGCGACCCCAATTAACTTACGACCTTGGGGCAAAGTACTCTAACTGCTCCCCCCTGAACGCCGAAGATTATCAGCCCTACCAATAAACGTGGTGTAACATTTATTCTGTGTTTAAGCCCAGAATAGTAGGAGAATAGCGAAAACTCCTACCAATGAACATGGACTAACTCGAGCACGGAATAATAGAGGTATAGTTTCCATGGCAACCGCTAAACACCGGAGACACGTAGTTTAAGTGTGGAATAACCTGGAAATAACCTAGAAATACGAGAACAGAGGCGAATAAGCACGAACTGTTTGTGCGTTTCGCTTCATTGTATTCCTAATTTTCAATTCGACTGTACTTTCTTTTCTTGAGTTTTCTGGAATATTTGGCAACCTAGTTTATTTCGTGAATCATTAATTTGTTCGAATTTTCTTGGACTTTAGGCATTGGAAACTTCGAAGTGATTTTGTTGGCGTTTCTTATTAGAAATAGAAGTTAAACAACATTAATGAAATGTTCAGACAGCCGAGGGAAAAAAAGTAACCGGACACGTGTGAATCTTTTTGAAGGGTATTCGGCTGAATTTCGAAATAAAAATGAGTTTTCGTGGGACAGTGTTGCAGCTATTGAAAATTTAAATTTTTAGGTAGTAAATTCTACTTTATGTTCAAGAATACAGAAAATTTATTTTCATTGAGTGTTCTGAGAAAACTTTGTATTTTAAAATTTATTTCTGTACTGCAAATTTCTTACCTGTTTTAAATCTGAATTTACTACTTTTACTACAAAAAAAATACAAGAACTTGTCTTGTATTCTAGCTCTCTGCAACATCAACAATCTCTAGCAAAGCGCAGTAACAGAAATTACCTTTAGGAAAAATATAAGAAAGGAGTGGATTGATTTTCAATGTAAATAAAAAAAATGTTATGCCAAATATAATTCCTGCAGACCACTCTTCAACTCACTTAAAGCATTATTTTGTATCAACTACATGTAGTAGCTAATTAGTTATACTTTTAACAACATTTTATAACTAAAAGTTACAATAGGCAAAATTTTACATAAAAAACAGTGAAAAAAACGTCACAAATATTGAGCCTTTGCCCAGGTATCGGACTAAAAGAATTGGTTCTTATGAAATAAATTAATAGATTTGAAGTTCTAACAAACTTTTTAGGACATTCTGATTAATAAAATATTGGTCATAATTGTTTAAAGTGAAATTTGGTAGGCATAGTTATGAACAATGTAGGTATCAAAGTTTGGTTTATTAATCAAAAATATTCATGTTGGCAATGAGTAATGTGAATTCATCAACTACTGTCTTAAAATAGAAAAAAGAATCTTGATAAGGGTATTTAGCATCTGTTTTAAGTGAATCCTGCCTTTAAGATATACTGTAGTGAGAAAAGGCAAATTGTACTGAATACTATTTTCTGCTAGGAAAGAATTTTAGTGATTTTTTTATATTGAAGCTTCGGATGGTAAGTGGTTCGAAAATGATGAATAAAAAACAGATATTCTTGAAGAGATAAACTTCTAATATGGGTCAGAAACTATTTCATCAATTCACTATTGTTTACATCATATTTTCAATTAGTGTAGTTAAAAAAGAAAATAATTAATTTTTTGATAATGCCAGGGAAAATTCAACTTGACATGGCTTGCTTTGGAACATTTAACTTGCTTAATAATTTATTATAAGTTGGATTAAATCAAATTGTAATAAATTTCAATATAAATTAGATCACACGGAGTAACATTGCTCAATTATTCAGCACAAAAATTCAAAATAATGTTCTATCCTTCATATCTACGAATTAAGTGTTGCTTAATGGGCATATGACGTAAATATAAATTGAAAACTGCAGTTTTAATTGGTAAAGATTAATGGATCTTTTTCTTCTCTAACAATTATTGTCAACAATCATATAAACATTCTCCAATAAGTTAGAATGAACTTTACTTCTTTTTTTATTATATTTATTTGTATTTAAACTTTGATTACAATAATTATATATGGCAAGCTACCGGCAATATAATTGAAGATAATAATATTACCATATTTAAAAGAATAAAAATAATGAACTTATATTCGAAATTAAATACTATTTTCGTTTTAAAAAGAATAATTGAAACGAGGGAAAAATAATTATTTAAATTACGGAGGATGGGAAATGCTTTTAAGGAAACATTGAAATGTATTCAAGAATGGGAAAAATAATTTTGGGACGCTAAAGCAAAATTTTTAGATGCATGTGAATAAGTGAATATAATAGTTGTTAGTGAGATGAATACAGGATTTAAAAGGAATCATTTTAAAGTTCTTTAAGAATGTGTTTTTTGGGATGAATTATATTATTATTCGATTTAGAGACAAATTTTTAATATTTTCCATTGAAACATTAAAAATTAAAAAAAGGGCTAATAAAGCATTAATGTGTGTTTTATATTCATAAACTTACTGAACAACAGTTTATTTATTTCCCGCAAATTCACATCTTTTTCTCATGATATTCGTCAGATTTCATTTTCAAACTGCTTTTTCTGCAATCATTTATCTATCCTTAACCTGCACCTGCGATTACGGTCATTAATTTTTTTTTAAACGGACACCAGCATTCAAAATTATCTTATTTCCAAAACAATTTGTTCATCAATATGAGTTCACTAACTACCAATGCAATAACACAATTAAGGAAAAAAATGTGAAATATTCTATTCAAACATGACGCGAAGTTCCTGCGGAGTCCTTACAGAGGCACCAGAGAATAAACAAAATACGCCAACGCCTGTGTATGAAGCAACGTTGCCAAGCATTGATTCCGCTTTTAAGAAGAACTAGTTAAGCTACGGTTTAGCGGCCATTATTGGTAAAAATTAAATCCATCCTTATTCCTAACTTACGCTGGAAGTAACTATTCCCTGAATAAGCGTGTTTTAACGAAGTTACACCAAGCTTTTATTAGTAGGGCTGTATAAGAATAACAGATGCACGTTATTCTACTAACACCTAACGGCGTGCGCAAAGGGGGTGGGGGCAAACAAATTCGGAAGGGGTTCTGTAGCCTTACGTAATATATTGTAATGAGATTACTCTAAGAAGTGATCGCTTTGACAGCAACTGCATTGCTATTATTGGCAGCATAACTGCAAGTTATATACAAGTGCTCATTTTTTTGTATTCGATTGCAGTTGTCTCGTTTGAAGATGCCTTAGACACAATGTCTTCGTCGTCGTCTAGCAAGACTTTCTTTTGTTTTCCGACCTCTCAAACTCGTCCCTTCTCAAACTAACTTCTAAACTAATTTCAGTAAATATGATCAATTTATGGTTTTAATCTTTGTAAGCTGATCCTTTGTTGAATTGATAAACGACATTTAGAAAGCTCTCCAAATCATCTGGCAACGCTGTAAATGGATCAGCATAAAATTAGTTGTACTCATTGTTAACAGTGACATTATATTCTATTGTAATTTCATCCTCTTTGAATTTTTAACTATTTACTGAAAAAATATCATAAGTAAACAAAAACGCATCAGGAAAAAGGGGATCCAGAGGGGTTCAGAAATTTAATTTGCCACTGACTTGTTTTGGCTGCGCGTGCCCATGAATAGAGGCATATTAGCATTGGCAATTCTTGACCAAAGTACACTTATCAGGCAAACTGCAAGAACACCGCGATATGTCCGTTCAGGCTCTCAATGTTCTTTTAGCACACATGCATGGAATGAACTACTCCAATAATATTCCGCTTATTGACTAGGCAGTGTTACTTTGTCAAAATGACAAGGTAGAATTTTGCATTACTCGCACCGGAAAGTAAATAAAAACACACTGAATACAATAAAGTAAACAAAATTGAGATGTGACGATAAACAAGAAGGCTAGAGTCTCGCATTTTGTGAATAATCCAAACCTTTCCCACATTTTCCCATATTTCATGAAAATAAAATTTCAATTTGAACCAAAAAAAAAATTCAAATAACTTCGTACTTGTCATAGACGTATTCATTTAAAAACACCATCAACCTTGCATTCGTACAACAAAGACTTCCATTCTGTTCTAGTTACGTAAATAACTATTGCACGAGCGATGTCGGCGTCTGAATAAAACAACAAATTGCTTGCAGTGACCTTAACGCTAGATTACGGTTAGAAAAGTGAACACTAGTCCATAGCAATGTGACTATTATCCCAGGCACCATCCATGAAGCGGCGGTTTTCATAAAATAGATCATCATAGTTAATGGTATGAAGAAAAAGAAAATAGTATAGAGAACCAATAAGCGAATCCAACCTTCACAGTATAAAGAAATAGGAAGAAAGGAATGGAGGCAAAAAGTCGGAAAATAAAATAAATGCATTCAATACGTTTTGTGTTGCTAGTCTTCCCTTTGTTCTTTCATTTTGATAGCAGCTAATATTTAGAGGTTATTTGTAAGATTTACAAGACGTATTACAATATGTAAATTGATTACGTAATTAGATGAATATCTAAGCAGAAAAAAGGTGTTGAACAAGGAGTAAGCAATTGTAGAGAACCAATATAATTTTATTGGAAATCATGAATGAATTGCTAGAAAAATGAAAACTAATCTTGATCTTTAGGCATTGTCAGGGCATGCTGGAATGCAACTTTTGTGGAGTGCCAAGCCAATTAAAGAACAGGATCAACAATCAGAAATTGTTAGAACGACTTCAAGAGTAGATGTAAGCAAAATTACATATTTGTGTTCATTGATGACTACAGTGAAGATCATTTTTATTCACTGATGAATATAAAAGTTTAATGTGAAAGCCTACAGTGTTTTAATATAAAAGTTGTTTATTAGATATAAAAGAGAGCCCAAGAATTTAATATACAAAATAAGACCGTATGCAGGTATTGTTGGAAATTGTGCACTTGAACTTTTTGAACTCTATAGTGATCGTTTTTAAAGAAGTGTTTTTTCTGTTTTTTCAGTTTTTAGATATGGAGGGCAGGAGATTTTTTACTGGTAGTTTCTTTAATTTCTTTTCTTTCATATTTAACTTGTTAAAAATGTTTTATTTCCAATTGAATTTGAACGCATTTTCATTTTAACCGAGTTCAGTAAGGTATTTCTTATATTTATTCATGTATATTGTAACCGTAGTCGTCGACCCTACATTATCAGTTACTATTGAATATTTATATCGTTAAATTAATTTAGAATTTGCTGAAAAAATAAAACACTATTTCGAAAAAAATATTCTGAAATTTAAGCTGTTTATAATAGATCACGCGTACTCTGCCTCCTCGTATATATTAAAAAGAGAAATGTAAGAAATGCAGCAAAAATTTAATTTTCATATTCTGATTTTAATAAAGCGTTTTATGGATCCCTGATACCGAAACAGTGTTTTAATAATATAAAAACGCCCGTCAGTCTCAGTACGACTAAATCGGACAAAGAATTTTCTGAATCAATAGACATTTAATGATTGATATGACAGAGCTCAAGATAAGGAGACAAGAATTTTATAGATTTCAAAAGTAGTTTACGGTACTTGATAGGATGCCGGAAAAACGTATTAAACATTTTCTGAAAAATGTTTTTTTAAAAAATATTTTAGCGTACTTCATACGAAGTCCGAATAACTTATTAAACATCTTCTGAAAAATGGCTTCACATGTTTCTCTTACATTCCAAGGTTTGAAATAAAAATGATGTAAGTGCCCTTTCTGCTAAATTTAGCTTCTTACCACAATAATGATGAATGAATCAAGCCCTGAAACATAAATAAGAACCAAAGTCCAGACGCATTTCTTGATAGTATTACCGAGTAATTGTAAATGGCAGGAGTTGTATTTATAAAATAGCAGCTTTATCATGTATATAAACTAATTTTTCTAGGAAGTATAAAAATGGCCCTTAAATCGTATTTTATTTCAAGTCCACATTTATTATTTTGAATGGAGAAATGTGACGTTATCAATAAGGATTAGATGTAGTTTTTATTAATACCTTTGGACACTTAAAAAACATTTTTTCTTTAATACTGCAACCCGAATTAGCGGCAACCGTGACTACTGCAAATCATTTGACCAGCCACAACGCGGCCAGCGAGTCGCCTTTGCTTCTCCGAAACCACACCACACCAGTGTGCGGCGTCGCCAACCGCCGCGTCAGGCACTGCGCCTCGACTGCACGTCGCAGCAAGACTGCACCCAAATCCTGCCTCATAAGCCGCCTCATTAGAAAGGACGCGCGGCGCCGCAGCGCGCGCGCGCACGCACGCACGCAAAGCACACGGAGCCTATCGGCGGCGCATCTGCAGCGCGCGCGGCGGCGGCGGCGGCGGCGGCGGGAGCTCGCGCTCCGCAGGTCAGTGACCCCGGCTGTGGCGCCCCTGCGCCCGCGCTCCCCCCGTGCCTCCCCGGGCTGCCCCACAGCATCCCCGAGAGCCAGGGCGCAGGTACCGCCGCGCCCGCCGCCCACGCCGCCCTCGTTACGGGTATAAATGAATCCGGGGCGCGATCCAGGTGGCGGCAAGGGCACGCACGGTGAGGGGTGGGCTCGGATGAGCGTGGAGAGCAGAGTTGACGTACGACGGGACAATGACGGGTCGGGAAGGGAAAGATGGCGTTAGAGATGCGTGATATGTTAGGCGGAAGCGCAGCGGTGTGTTTGCTGGTTTTGTGCTGCAGTGCTGACATGGAAGTGAACAGAGCAGTGAGTAACCGAGAAGGAGAGGGGGGCAATGTAGGCAGGTTTTTGGGGGTTTGAAGACGTAAAGCGGCGATGGTGGCTATGTGGTTTGGAAGAGTGGGGTGGAGAGATGGCGGGTGTAGAGATGGTGGAGAGGTAGAGCGGCAGTATAGGGGTGATGAGTATGGCGGTAGAGGGGATGGCGTGATAGAGGAGGTGGCGTAGAGGTGGTCAAGTACAGTGGTGTTCGTAGTGGTACAGATGCTTCGTAGCGGTGGTGGTGGTGGGGGTGGCGGTCACTGAATGTGGTGAATGGAGGTGTGTCTGCAACGGCGTGGGTGGGGTGGGCGGTAGATTTGGGTTGAGGAACAGCAGCACTAAATCCGGTGGTGTGGTGTGGTGGGTGGTGTGGTGGTGGTGGTGTGGTGCGGCGTCAGTGAATGTGTGTAATGGAGGTGGTGTCTGCAACGGCGGTGGTGGCGTGGTAGAGTTGAGTGTGGAGAACAAGCAGCACTGAATGCGGTGGTAGTGGTGGTGATGGTGATTGGTGGTGGTGGTGGTGGTGGTGGTGGTGACTGTTGGTGGTGGTGTGTGGTGGCGGCGGCCGGCGTAAGTGAATGTGGTAATGAAGGTGGTGTCTGCAACGGTCGGTGGTGCAGCGGTAGAGTTGAGTTGGTGACAAGCAGCACTGAATCCGGTGTGGTGGTGGTGTGGGGTGTGGTGTGTGGTGGCGGCGGCGTCGCGTCAGTGAATGTGGTAATGAGGTGGTGTCTGCAACGGCGTGGTGGCTAGCGTAGAGTTGGGTTGGTGGAACAAGCAGCACTGAATCCGGTGGGTGTGTGGTGGTAGTGGGTGGTTGTGGTGTGGTGGTGGCGGCGCTCTAGTGAATGTGTAATGGAGGTGGTTCTGCAACGCCGTAGGTGGTGGCGGTAGTTGGTTGGAAGGAACAAGCAGCCACTAAATCCATGGTGGTGGTGGTGGATGGTGATGTGGTGGTGGTGGTGGTGGTGGCGTGACCTGTCGGTGGTGTGGTGGGCGTCAGTAAAATGTGTAATGGAGTGTTGTGTCTGAACGGCAGTGGTGGCGGCGGTAGAGTTGAGGTTGGAGGAACAAGCAACACTGAATGCGGCGGCGGCGGTGGTGGTGGTGGTGGTGGTGGTGGCGGCTGCCTGCCCTCGCCATCCGCGTTGCCGCTGTTGCCCCGTCACAAAGAAATGCGCACGCCGGCCCCACTTTTTTTAGTGTTCCATTATTTTTTATGCCAGCTGATGGAGGGGTTGCCGGGAAGGCCCCTCTCCCAGGAGGGGCTGCTGTGCGATTCGCCGCCTCTTGGGAACAGCTCACAAAGAATTCGTTCTCAATTTATTTTAATTCCTCGATACTTTTTCGTGTTTTTTTATATACGAACCTGCACCATCGTGCACTTATGGCGTTTAAAGCACGGAGGCAGTACTACGGAAAATGAGTGAGAATCGGGGGGTGGTTGACCCGTCACAAAAAATGCATTCTAGAGCCCATTTTTTACTGATTCGTTTTTTTACGAGCTCTGTATTCAGCGGGGTTTCCTTTGAAGTGCGTAGCAAAGGCATCCTCTTACTTAAAAATGGTCACATCCCTTGA
The DNA here is from genome assembly GCA_017312745.1 of Gryllus bimaculatus. Taxonomy (NCBI): domain Eukaryota; kingdom Metazoa; phylum Arthropoda; class Insecta; order Orthoptera; family Gryllidae; genus Gryllus; species Gryllus bimaculatus. Next base: position 1,106,565 of record BOPP01000168.1, read on the forward strand.
ATTTTGTTATAGCTTAAATGAAAAATATAATTACCTGAGAATATATTACAATTCTTTTCGACTAGAAACGAATATACAATTATTTTTATCGGTAGGAAATATATTTAACCGTATTTATTGGTGGGAAATATATATTTAAGTTTTCTCTATCTAACGAATTGTTTACGTTGTGCGAAATAAACGCTTTTTCGATCGATAACGTTCAAAGGTGGGTATCATTCATTTAGTTTATTAGTGATTTGTGACCTCACAACATTACGTGGGATAACGCGATATTAATAGGGTTAGAGCGGGGGAGAAGGGCCAAATCAAGTAGTGAAAATTATGATTTTGAGCACAAGATTTATGAAGACACATTCCGCAAAAACAAAAACAAAAAAAAATATACAGTTCTTAACAAATTCAATAACCCAGAAATATATTTGATTTATCCCAAAACCCACTCCAGAAGTGTAATGTATCTGTTTTTCGTTGTGGGTGTACGCACTATTCGGGGGTATAAGTCAAAGTTCTGAAGTCAATCCCGGTCCAGATATTCTAAAGTAGAACTTGAAAAAGAATATACAAATTCGGAGGTTGTATAAATATTTTAGTTTCTTTTTTTTCAGAACCAATTTTTAAGACATCAATAAAATAATTTCTTGTTTCTTTACCTTTTGAATATTTAAATTTATATAATTTCTTCACCGGTAACAGAGTCAGTTAACAGCAAATTCTGGAAGTGAAAATTTCAATAATACTCTTCACCCCATGCACATTACTGAGTTAATATGTGTAGGAGTTTGGTAAAATTCAATGTAAACGACTAGTCCTTCAGTGTTTCGAGAATATGTTTTAATATCATCACAATGTAATTTACATAACGTCATAAGATGGACACAGGTAAGAATGCTCGTATCAAGATAGTAACTATCTTTGTCCCTGTCAATTATTTCAATAATTGAAGTGACTGATAGTGAACATAATGCGGTTCGTGATTATTGTTTGATTACATGCAACGTGGATTAATTATAAAACATTATATTTAAAAAAAGTAATTGTAAAATTTTAGATTTATTTTAAAAGTGAATTAATTATGTTAATACCAAGTGTTTTTTTTTGTTCGAAAAGTTATTTGTTCGCGTGCACCAGACGAACAAGCCAATTTCGTGTTTCTCAAAAGGCCAGGTCTACTTCAATTTCAACAAACTTACAAAATGATGGACCCTTTACTTGTGCCAAAATTGAACCGTTTATTTTAGTGACTAAATCACGTAGTAAACTTCCCTGAAAAACAACTATTTGTGATCAGTGAACAACGATTACGTTGATTTAGATGTTACAAAACGGTGCAACGAACTATGCTGAAGACAGGTTTACGGGGATTGGTCAGTAGGAGCAAAAGCATTTACACACGGTCGTTTGCCAACGTTTTGGAAAATTTATCTCCATCGTCAGAGCTATTCAAAACGAGAAAAACGAGAAATAAGAAGGCCATATAAAACAAATCAAAAAACATCATGTCAGATACTAATAAACCCTATCTTGATACATTTCAGGTGAAAACAATTCAGAAAGGATTAATACAACTGTTTTAACCTGATCTAAGTTATCTACACACACACACACACACACACAAAATATCTAAATTGTTTTCACCTCATTTGTATCTAGATAGAGTTTATTAGTATGTGACAGTGTGCTTTTGTCTTTTGTGGCCTCAACATTTCGTACTTTTACTCATCTTGTGCAGTCCTGGCGATGGAAATACATTTTCCAAAACATTGGCAAACAACCATGTGTTAAAATGCTTTACTCCTACTTACCAAGCCCCGTCAACCTGACTTCAGAGTAATAGTTATTGTCGTTAAGGATTCTCCGTGAACCAACTCGGAGCGCATTCTTGCACGTCGCGTCGCCACAGAAGCTTTCCTCCCCCTGGCGTCTCCCTCCGCCGCCAGGTCTGAGCGGCCGCGTCAGGGGACCTCCTGGGCGCCGACGCCCGCGCTAATTAGCTCAACAGAATCCCCCACCACCCCCACCACTGCCCGGCGACGCTCCGCGATCCGCCTAAGAGGATTACGCCAGATTTCCAGCTCCCAGAAGCGCACTTCGCCAGGGAACTACTAAGGACTTTCTAGAAATGGAAATTAACGCTTGCACCTCTCCAAGACGGTCCGAAAACGATGTTTCCAAGCAGAGCGAAGTTTCCTCAAAAATATCACAGCCTTGGAAAATTAAAATAGTTGTTTCAATTAATAAGAGTGCCTGAGGTTACTGTTTTTCAAACGATCGAATGTTTGTCGATCTTGAATGTTTTCTGTCGAGAGCATTTGGTTGATAGGTATAATTACTGAAGTTAAAATGGTTAAAAGCAATGCTGACGTTCCATAATAGTTATTAAAATCTGCGAAAGCTGCAATAATTTATTACTGACCATTCTTAAGGTATTTTCGAAAAAAATGACAATCAGCCGAGAAATTGGTGTACATCTAAGGGAGTCGCTAGCAGTTTCATAAAGTTGGTTAACAGTTACGTACTAATTACGAATTAATGGTTAATTGTAAGTTAACAGTTATTATGAAGAGTTTCATAATAGTAAAATGAATGTGTGCTTTATTTTCTTAAGCTATCTACTGTGCGGAAAAGTTAGTTTTGCATTGTGACCTCGCCTTCGCAAAATTAATTTACGCACGGTGACGACACGTTTTTCAGATGTTTTAAAAACATGTGCAGCAGCATGAGGAAACTCATATTTTTATATAGAAGAAAAATATAAACTTATTTTTCGGTCTGTAGGAACTAAAACTATAAATATTCAATTTTTTTCAGAAATAAAAGAATCGAATAGTGATGAACGTAAAAATAAAGTAAATGAACCACTGCTGAGGAAAAATTATTGTAATGAAATAATTTCTCATTAAGTTTCCACTGAGTGATGTGTTTGAGTGAATTTACAAGTAGTTTTTATCATTTTAATGGTTTTCAGTAGTATTTATGCATTTTTTTATTAACCACTAACTCAATGCAATCTTCTGAGGATATTCTAAAAGTTTTCAAAATGACAAAAAACGTCCCACCAACCCAAAATAAATACAATTTGAAAAATATATAATTGACCACTAACAGTAAAAACATAAGAGAATAATTAAATAATGTAGCTTGTCAAATAGTTCCGTTACAAAATTCCTCTCTTTATCTCAAGAAGTATTGCTTTCAATAATTCTATGCCCATAAAAATGAAGCATTGCTTTCAATGAAATGTAACTACGTATATTCAAAAATAATTTCAGCGTTTTCAGATCCTTCTGTAAATTTCCCCAAACAGTAAGCAGTTCACATAAAAATTTGTAATGCGATTTGTCTCTACCTGGAAAGGACAAAAGATCATAATAAGCAGCCAATAATCAGATTCTGTCCTTCTTTTATCCTTTTAACAAATACATTCCTTTATTCTGCAGTGATGGATGTGACAACGTCAGGTAGAAACATTATTGTCAACCGGGAACCACGCATGTACTTCAACGTAGCTTACCTTCTGGGATGCTGACTAAAACATGTCGAAAAGTGAAAATATTGGCACGTCAAAATCAGAAAGATAAATAAGTTCGGGGAGAAAATGTTTAAATCGTATATTATGACACGTCTGCATTATTGATAAATGGCTTAACGTATTTGAAGAAAAGAGCATTAATGATATCACTATTCTTTATCATTTCCCCACTCGGAGGCCCAAAGAAGAAAGCAAAATAAATCACGTGGACGTGTCCTGCGAGTATCTCGATCCAGGAAGCGCGGTGGCGGTGAATGCAGGCAGAAGGCGCTCCGAAGCCTCCCCTTCGGGTCCACCCGATCGAACGGTGCGGGAAGGGGGGCGGTCGGGGCGGGAGGGGGGACACCACCGATGGGCCTTCAGCAGTCAGTCAGTCGTTAGTGCAGTGGGCGCTACACCATTCCAGAGGCTAACACATTTTACGGCCGTCCCAAAAACGCAAATTAAACGATAGTAAACTACCAAGATGAAATAAAGTTTTGGAGGTATAATGAAGCTACTATGTGCTATGGTGTATTAGGTCAGAAAAGTGACAAAATATAGGTGTTTCTCGCTTTTCTCGCGACCTACAATCAATAACTCAATTTTCTCAAAATAAACAAGATTGGCACAGTTGATAATGATATTATGTGCTCTTTTAATACATGTGCGAAACGTCAACCAATTAAACATTCGTTGATTCTTATTTTTAAAACAAGAATTGCATCTTCACTAGACAAATTGAATGCCAAGCCTCACCGCGACGTAGATCGCCAACTATTGTGACTTTTAGAGACAAAAATATGTTCACCTAAAAATACACAAAAAGTTTGTTTTTTTACGTAAGAATACTATCTTAACAGATGTTTTTCATTTCTAATATTTCACTCTGTAGTAAAGCCCCAGGGACACAGAATTTATGAGTCTCTTGGTCTTCTCAAACGTAGGGGGAAAGAAAAGTCGACATAACTGTTCAAAACCGGAAGTAACATTTATACGAAAATGCGAATTAAGAGATTACGTCAAGAATAACACTTGTCAGGGAGATTTTTCACTGTCTAAATAAATGTTGTTTCACTCTTAAGCAAGGACACTTGAAGGTATTCTGTCAAATATCTTAATGAAGCACAATTGTCTGATTTCAATATGAGACATGAGACACAATCAGTGTTATGCGGTTATCCAATCGGGAACTTCGTTACGACATCCATTTTTGGTACCGAAGATACCGATTGGATCACCGTGTCCAACTGATGATCTGTCAAAAATAACTATATTTAATTCGGACAATTGAAGATCTTACCCACCATGAATCCCTACATTAAATGTGTAGAGCTGTAATTGAAAACATGCGAAACAAATTCTCGAATGTCAACGGTATTTATGTCCGTGACTAAGTGAGTTGGTAAGTATTGATTTTGAGCGCGTGATTTACTTAGGTCATTCCTTCCGTAAGTGCAGTGCATGTTATATCCCGGAGATGACGACGTTCCTCCTTCACTGTCACGTAAAATTCTGCACCGACGACATCTTGGAAGGCTTCTCCCTACATCGACGGGCATCAGCCAGCCGGTACAAGCTCCATGCTCCCGACATTCAACTGAAATTTCTTGAAATATCTAATTACACATGTTTTTAGTCTAATAAAATTCATAAGTTTAACTTAACGTTGTCAATAATCTCTACCTCAGGTTCCCTTTGAGATCCAAATCTTCACCGATGTAAATTTGTTAAGTCAAAAACCCTGAAAGACATTATAGTCGAACTCGCAGAAATACATTTTAAAAAAGGGTTCTGACAAATGAAGAACTTTGTGCCCGTGTACTGCGGATATTCGCCGACTGGGTGGCGCGGGGGGGGGGCTTGTCCGGAAACGCGGCTGCGGGCCTCCAGGAGCTGCGGAGGGTGCGGTGCATGGGCGGGCGTTGGTGGGGGGGGTTGCCCAGGCAAGGTCTCTCATGGCTCCATTCCCACGCGCCTCGCTGTCTCATGGCAGGAGGCACCCATCGCTCAGCCCCCATCCGCCCCGCCCCCGGCCCCAAGACGCCCGCCTGCGCGCCCCTTTTGCGAGCGCCGCCCTCCCCCATCCGGCCGGCGGCCTCCTGCCCTTTTTAGATATCGCCATTGTTCACCAAAATCAAGAGTGTAAACCAGTTATTTAACTGAATATTAATGTTAAATTAATTAAATTAATAAACTAGGATTACAAGTTTTCACTCCACGTGAAGCGGAATGCCTTAGCTCTTAAGCATCTATTATACCCCTATAATAATAATAATAATAATAATAATAATAATAATAATAATAATAATAATAATAATAATTTTCCTTTTTAAAATTTTAGACAACCACTTCTAAAACTTACATTTATTTCACTTCATTATATATTTTTTTAATGTACGACATTTCGCAAAACATTGAAGCTCAGGAAATGGAATATAAACGAAATACTTAAATATTATAAAATTATTAGTTTGTAAAACCTCTCAAATGTATGCATGGCGCAGATAGGTCATAAGTTCGTAAATTTCAAGTCATGCCATATTATTCGTACGCTAAATTGATAATACGTACTAACGCAAGCACAATAATACAATAATTTTATAATATTTAAGTATTTGAATTATTTTTCATTTCCTAAAAATAGAAACTAATGTTTTCCGATAAATCGTAAAAGTCATGAGTAAAATAAATACAAGTTTTAAAAGCGATTGTTTATAATTTAAAAAGGGAGATAAAACATTAATATACTAATTAAACAAATTAATAATTTAAAACCTTTCATAAATAATAATTATCTGTAGGCACATTCAAATTGCGCATTAGTAAATTGTCTAATAGGTATAATTTTCATCTTTTTACAGGGCCAGATACTGTATTCTAGCCTATAATATTGACCGATCTGCAAGTATCTTCTTCGAATAAAATCTCGCCTTTGAAAATATTTCCATCATCCTCCGATTTAAAAAAAATTAAGTCTCCATCTTTTTTAAAATATACCAAACAATGGATTCAAATTTTCAATATTTCTAATTTTATATTGAAGTAGATTTCCTGCATCACATCGAATTATTTGTTTATGGTAATTAATTTTATGTTCATATTAGTACTTATGAATTCAGGTAAATCATTTTTAACTTAATATTATGTAATGAATGGTGTTTTTTATCCGCGCCTTGCTCCATACCTTCCCTCTTCCTGAGAGACGATTCACACGACTAGGGGCGTGCAGTTCTCACACAAATCCATTTTTAGATACAGCCCATTAATAAGGATTTCTTAAAATAAATTGTATTACTTCTTGCACGGCATTTCTGCCTTTCAGTGGAATTGGTTTAAGATTTTCACAACAATATAGGATGAACCAACCTCAGGTCTAGTTGTCAATATTTCTGACTCAATGTATCAGTATAGGTATGTTAGATTGATAAGAAATAGGTTAGCAAGCATAGTTGGTACTGTTGTGTGTGTGTGAGTGTGTGAGTGATAGAGAGAGAGAGAGAGAGAGAGAGAGAGAGAGAGAGAGAGAGAGAGAGAGAGAGAGAGAAAGAGAGAGAAAGATGGAGAAAGAGAGAGAAAGACGGAGAAAGAGAGATTTTTAAGTAGATAACTCGATTTTCAAGTCGATAACTGTTGAATAACTTTTCAACAATATTCTATACACATTGTGAAACGCTTGGGCGCCAACTGCTTATAAAAACTGTCTACGCAGAAGTACTTTCCGGTCACTGGCCATTGTTATCCCGCGCGCAATAATTAAAACAAAGTCAATATTTTCAGAGGGCGTTCGTTGGTTACGTCAGAATTTTGTCCGTGGAGGAGCGGATCATTTAGCATCAAATCACTAGGCAACGTTTCTGTTATTTATGGTTTGTATGCAATTTTAATGAATTTAATTAATTATTTTTAATATTTTTACTATCATTATTGTTAATAATTATTATTATCGTTACCATTATTAGCTTGAGAAAATTATAATACAGAAATATTCCATTACATTATAATATTTCAGAAACGAAAGTAAATATTGAATGCACAATGCACGTTAGGTTAGGTTATAATTTACAAACTTTTAAAATGTACCTCCCTTTTGTAGTAAATTCGTATCTTGTAAGTTAGCGATTGAATTTCTAATATCGATCATTGAATTCTGTAAAGAATGATTATAAAAATCATTATGATACAGTAATTGTGATGGAATTATTTAATTAACAATTAAAATTATGTTTTTTTGTAATTTTGACGTTTGTTACAGGGAAGCGAGCCGAAGAACAAGGTGAAGCATGCTGGAAACGAGTTAAAATTAACTTCCCTAATCTGCTTGCAGATAAACTAAAGCAAGGCAGGTATCATGACAACCCGCTCCGTACAACAACCCGACAGTTTCTTCTATTGGAAAAGTACCTGGGACGAGGACAAGCCTAGTATTGTCACCGCAAAAATATTCGCGAAAGCAGGTCATTTACATCTTTTCGGAGAACTCTTCTCACAAATACTACACCTGGAGTTTGAAATTTCCTTTCTAAAAATCGAGTTGTCCCTCTAGTCCTTTCTCTTTTGAAAAAGGCAGTTCAATAGCATTTCTAGGGCTCTGCGCAATTTTCAGCTTGGCTGGAGAGCCGTGAGACAGGTAACATTCTCAGTTTCACGCCTTTTCTCCAACCAAAAGAAAGGCTGGTTTTCGATGCTAAGTTGTGGACAACTCGGAGAAAGAAAAGACACTACATTACATACAATTACCATTGTCAGAGAGGAAAAGATCATGGGCGATTACAAAAAGCACCAAATCAAGAAAACTAATCGATTTTCATTCGAAAGGATTTGTGTACTAAGAATTTTTGGTAGTTATGGTTTGATCATTCTACGATAAAATCAACCTTTCTTTCTTTTCATACTGAATACTGGTGTAATGCAACACTTGTTGCAGAGAGATAAAAAATAAAGATCGTTATTTTGTCTTTTGATATAGAGCCTTCACATCTATAATGGTGTACAAATCTACGTAATGTATTACACACTTCTTCAGATTAAAACGCATTCCTCCGTTCACCACAATTCGCAAAGCCAAAAAGAGTAATTAGGGTTTATTCATTCACGGCGAGTAAATGTAGATGAGTCAACTCATTTCATGTTTTCAAGAATCCACGAAAATGTACTATTGCTGGTGGAAGTTCAAGATGAGGACCGAAACGTTTACGTATAAATAAGAATTACTTCATGAAAAGTTCACAACAACGCAGGAAAAGTGTTTCACAAAACTGCTGTAGCGTTATTTTTGTCTTTTTTTTCCTATCAAGTTCAATACTAAGTATCTACATATTGAACCATTACATTGATATCATATTAATGTAATAAGAATTGTACATGTTTTCTTTGTACCATTTCCTTCTATTTGTACTTATATAATGTTATTTTTGTGTACTTATGTAATGTGTTTTCGCAGTATGGTCAACATTTTGGGGATTAAAATTTATTCTTTTGAACAAATGCTACAGCTTGCGAATAAAGATATAAGTCATAAATACTTATGTACTTCCGGCGCTTACGGTTCACAAACATGGGCACCCACAGAAAAAGAAACAAATGCCGTTAATATCTTCCTCTAAAAATGGAAAGAAAAATTTTAAACATTACCCTGGCAAGTAGAATACGAAATGAAGATATAAGAAAGGTAACACAAACCAATGACGTTGAAATCACTGTTCGACACCTGAAATGGCGTTGGACAGATCACATCATACGACATCCCACACCCGCTGAACTCAGCGAATTACCGCTCGGGCTCCAAGACTTGGAAGGATAAAAGGCGTCAGTCAGAATAGGTGTAATAGTCAGAAGTGGTCGGACGAACTGAAGATGCTGTTTGGCAGCCAATGGTCTACCTCGGCAAAGGATCGTCAGAAGTGGAAGACCATGCCTAAATCCAACACAATGAACATACTACACTAGATTATTCAATTTCTTACCAACTTAATAAGTGCCAATGCCGAAAGTAGTAAGATGAAGTGTTAGAAAAGTAGATTTAAATAGTAAAATCAAAGTGAACAGTGTTAAAATTGACAGTGACAAGGTGAAGTGTTAGTTATTGTGTGTGTAAATAGCGTTTACTTTTCCTTATTTTTGTATGTAAATAACGTATGTGTAGAAAGAAGGTCCCGAATTTGGTACAGGGAATTCTACCATTATGTAACCCACACGGCAATCAGAGTCCCTTGCCCTCTTCGGGATTGCAACGGGGATATAATAATAATAATAATAATAATAATAATAATAATAATAATAATAATAATAATAATAATAATAAATAAAGTGTTTTTATTCCATTTTGTAATACTTATACCTATGTAATATTTTTTTTCACCATTTACTTCAATATTACTTCAATATTGTTAATATTTTGTACAAACTATGTGGTCGCTCATGGCCTACAAGTTAATGCAACCCTAATAAATAAAAAGAACTGTTGAAGATTGTCATAAAATAATGTCAGAAGATCCGCACCAAGAATAACATACGAACTTTCTATGCATAAACAAGCCCTTGAGGAATGAAACCTCAATATAAATGAGTATGTCATTCATTCCACTTCTTAATGTTTTAGATCTATTATTGGCACAAATCGGGTCTGGGAAATGAAGCATGTCAATAGTCCTGTTTTTTCGCACTGTCATTATTCGCGTAACAATAGATTAAATTTATTATGTACTGGTAAGTTTAGAATTGGACCAATATTTCTGGTAATTTTCTTCTTGGGAAGTCGTCATTCAGTGTCAATAGATTTCTTGATAATCACTTCATTTTGAAGAACGTAATGTCTTTCAAATTGATTCATTATAACTCGACTTTGAATCACCTGTAAAATAAACATTGTCATTAAATAATTTTATATTCAGTATTATATTCACAAATTCTCATTCCAAAATTTCAGGATCCTGGGTAATTTCCCTCTTGCTTTCTATGACTCAACAAAACAATTTGGTCATTATTTCTTTTCTGCAATTGAGATTATGCGATTACAGTCTATTTTTCCATTAGTAACATTTAACTTTGGAAGACATTATACACTTCTTCTTTAGGGTAGATTGCCGGCGAGAGATGAATATATCATTGTTGGCAGCAGTTGTTTTTCACAATATCTCTTGATTTACAAATTATTTGATCCATTATTAATGGAAATTCTTATTTAAGTAATCTATTGAGACCTTGAGTCCTTCTCTCACCATCTTTTATCCATCAGTTTTGATCGTATCTTGGATCTCTTCGTGAATCCTTCCTCCTGGAGAGTTATTATCCTGAACATTATCGCATGTTGCTTCCAGAAGCTTCTTCAAAATTGCGATCTTCTGTTCACCTTGAGAATCAATCGCTACGCAACGTCGCAGTAACATCGGGAATCACGTTACATCTGGAACACCTACGTTAATGAGTACATGAGAAGCTTTAATTGAAACAATTTTTCACTACACAAAGACACGTGTTATTTCGAGGAGTTCCTGCCGTTTCATGCGACGTGTTACAAAAACCGCGGAAACGTCTAGATTAGTGACTAGAGGGTACACATAATGGTTTTCTAAAACATCGCACCCTCACTGCTGAAGAACAATACTTTGTAAAAACTGTCGGGTAACACTGCAATAAATTGGCTATATTAACAAAACCAGTCGTCACAAATACTGCAATAATGTAGTTAATATATTTCGCTATTTGCAAGGAAGGAATAGAAACTATTTTGATGGCGGATATTCCGCGTTTTGCAACTTTACTGTCGCATCGCGTCAGCTGTATCTAAATCAGTATATTTATGGTATGGGACTATTTGCGGGTACTCTTAACAGAGAAAACCAAATCTAACATACATTTTTTTCTAACAGGGGCTAATAAGATGCAGTACAAACGATACGTTTGTGTTATTATCCTTATATTTTCCGATTTTCCACCACTCTGTAACCAAACGAGGGCGTGTCTCATGTCGGTCTTGTGGTATGGAAGAGCCCAGCTTCGTGTCTCGACTGCTGCGTTAATCTGCAAGCGGCTGCTTAGAAATAACTTATCCGACGTCCTCACTGTATAAAGTTTTTTTATGCCTTTTTAAAGAATTATTCTTAAATAACTGGAACTCTAAAATTCAAATTATTGAAACGAACAATTTCAACAAATAATAGAGTTAGCTATGTCAATCGGCAAAAGTCCATGCCTGTGTTGTGCGGATTTTAAGATTTTACAATTTGATAACGTGTTAATGTTTTCTAACAAAACTTTCCTTGTTTTGTCACCGACCGTATCAACACTTTAAGGCAGGCTTCACACGTTATACAAATTATTTGTGAAATTATTTACGCAGGCATATCAGCCTGTCACTGCTTACAGGCCAATTCTTCTCAACAACGATTAGTGTCTATAGTAACTCGTTATCCGATCAACTTGTCGTCACTTTACTTTTCCGACGACTCCTTCACGTGGGACGTCATAACGTAACAATATTCTTCCATTTTCCTGTAGTTTACAGACTTCAACTTCTCTTTAATTATTATTATTATTATTATTATTATTATTATTATTATTATTATTATTATTATTGTTGTTGTTGTTATTACTAAAGTAGTTTGGAAGAAAATACGAGCTTGAAAAGAGCGAATCGAGTAGAAGCCGTGCATGCACCGAGAAGCACATACCCGCAGGGAAACTCGGCGCGCGCGGCGAGGCGTGCGTGCGTGGAGCGAGGTGTTTTGGCCGCAGGGTATTTCGGGCGACGCAAACAAGGAAAGGGTGGCGCCTCCTGCGAGAGAAAGCGAGCAACGCGCGACACGCGACCTTCGCAGGACCTTTGCCACCAGAAAGAGAGAGAGAGAGAGAGAGAGAGAGAGAGAGAGAGAGAGCGAGAGAGAGAGAGAGAGAGAGAGAGAGCGCGAACGAGAGAGAAAAAGAGCAAACGACAGAGAAAAAGAGCGAACGACAAAGAAAAAGAGCGAACGAGAGAGAGAAAGAGCGAACGAGAGAGAGAGAAAGAGCGAACGAGAGAGAAAAAGAGCGAACGACAGAGAAAAAGAGCGAACGAGAGAGAGAAAGAGCAAACGAGAGAGAGAAAGAGCGAACGAGAGAGTGAAAGAGCGAACGAGAGAGAAAAAGAGCGAACGAGAGAGAAAAAGAGCGAACGAAAGAGAGAAAGAGCGAACGAGAGAGAGAAAGAGCGAACGAGAGAGAGAAAGAGCGAACGAGAGAGAGAAAGAGCGAAAGAGAGAGAGAAAGAGCGAAAGAGAGAGAGAAAGAGCGAAAGAGAGAGAGAGAATGAGCGAACGAGAGAGAGAAAATGTGAGAGGGAGAGAAAATGAGAGGTGCTATACGGTAGAAGTAGAAATTGAAGGAATAGTATGCTACAAATTGTATGAATAGAAATAATTGATATTTAATTGGTAGTTATACTGTGATTTATGTAACTTAGCTCCTGGCAGGTATCAGTTGTTGACGATTTTATCCAAAGAGGATCTTGAATGTCACCATAATGGTGACGTTAAAGCTCCCGATCATTGCTAGTAGTTGATCACTATGGTTGCGTTAAAGCTAGTGATCATTTTTGGCCCTCAATTCAATAGAATTTTGATGCGCCTTCTTATGGTCTTCTAATGAATGATTAGGAAATGTGAAACTTTGTAATATTTATTAAATATTAATTTCACAATATTAATATGTATTTTTACCCTTACTATGAGTGAACAAAATCGTTTTCCCCGCCCCATTTCCAGGAGTATCGTTGTTAGAGGAAGAGAATGGCAACTTGTCCGAAAACAAGTAATGTAGTTCTGCATTCAAACACCTTTCCAAGTGATGAAATAGAAATAACAAATTCAAAAATAAAGCTAAAAATATTGGAATTCAATTAACCATAGATAATGAAGAATACAATAAAGAGTATTTTTCTACTTGACTCTAGCATACGTCTAAGTTTTAGAAACAACCGTAATGATTTGCCACGGGGATCCCTGCCAGCCCACCCGAGACAAGGAAGTAAAGATTTCCGCCACGTTTCTGTTTGTAAACGGTACTGTCTTGATATGCAACATGTCTCTACAATCAGATTAGATGACAACATAACGGTCTTCAGGGATTTTCCTCTGAAAATGTAGATATGATAATTTTGATCGTCACGATTTCTTTACGGGATATCAATATCAGAAGATAATTAAAAGAGTCAACGAGCTTCAGTATTATAGTGTTATGAATTAATATTGAATATTACATCTTGATGCAGCGATATTATCTTACATTGTTGAATAGACATTTCTAAAAACAGTCATCTATTTATATGAAACCTTACAGAGATTTATCTTAGAAAAAATCAGATCCTTGAAAACATGTCTCAGAATGAATGAAGACGGAAATTGAATGCCGGTATGTTCACCTAATGGAAGCACTGATACATATTTAATCAGGAGGCACAATATTTTAAAAAAATATGAACACAATATTGGAATCTCTTTTAAAATTGTTGGCAACAAATGCGCGCGATTGCAGATGTGCGGAAAGATTAATTTAGAAAAACGTTCACATATTAAGAAAATTAAAGAAATTTACTGTATCAAGGAATGCACAGTTGGAAAAACATGAACATTTTTAAACGAATTTTAAAAAACTACTTCTCCCATGCTCTCATTATTTATGTCATTGCTTCAAGTATTCACTCTTCTGTTAAATAGTTTTCAGAAATTTAGTATGGCTACTGACTTTGGAACATCATGCACAAAATGTGAAGTAAAAGCAAGTAATTAAGTTCGTCGTAATTAAATACGTAGTCTTATTCTAAAAGACATGTAAAACACTAGCGTGGACCTCATCAATTCTAAGAATTATCACCGAACTCGAAAATATATAATAAGCAGTTTATTTACGGATGTAAATAATTTTTTTTAGTTGGGAGCGAGAATGTCTAGTTTTCAAACATCGCTATGCCGGATCTTTTATTCGTCATTCAAATATTTGAGGTTGGAAAGTGACAAGATATTCTGTAGCTCAAGAAAAAGTACCCTGATGGTACTTCTCCCCTTGATGGTCACATGCAGTTTTTACTGTTTGATAAAATAGATCAAATCAAAACATGCTAAATTACAGATTCTATCTTTTTACAGAATCTGGGGAAAATGATCGATGCTTACTGGAGTACATTTCGACCATTCACAAAAAGGTTTTCATGGTAGGTCAAATCGATGGGGAGCCCTAGAGTCTGAGGTGGCTCCAGCGCTCTCTAGGTTCAAGGGCCTCGCGTCTGGATCTGGCAGGTGAGGAGGAATTTCCTGTTCACATAGACCACCGGGATGGTTCTGCAGCAGCGCCAGTGCGCCCTCCTTCTGGCCGAACGCATTCAGTTCTTTCTTGAAAAGGAGGAGGCTGAAAAGCGCCGTCTTCAGCCGAGTTCCTCGCGTGAAAGAACGTCTGAGTAACGTGAGAACGTTGTCTGTGACACATCCCACATGTCCATTACAACTGTTCGATAATCACTAGCTCAAATCTCGTTTTTGTTCGTTCTAGAATGGCGCTAAACAGACCTTTTATGGGCCATTTGAAGATCATGCATGCAATCCAAGGCACTCTGAAAACGTAATAAGAGAGAAGGAAAAGTACCTTTTAAATGTACTAAAATTAGTTCAAATATAGAATTAGTTATGTCATGGAGCTCATTTATGCCTATTTTTGGGAGCACTGCCAATGTCTCCAACACGCAAATTGCAAAATAATTATTTTCTGTGAAGCGTGTTAGAAATATGCAAAATAAAAATAAAAGATGCAGTGTAACGTGAGTAATTAAATATTTAATTAGACATTATTCACACATTGTCAAAAACCTCAAGGCCTAATAACGTATTGTAACTTGAACCTTGAAGTTGAGAGAAAATTGTTTCCAATTTGTACTCAAGTGGCAAGTACCAGTAACAGAGGAAAAAATCTGTCAAAGTAAAACGATTCCGAATAGCATGGTAATATTGAGAATGACAACCACACAAAATATGTAATGTCAAGGAATGAAACATGTATCCCCACGTGGGCATAAATCGCAAATCAAATAGTCTCTTGTGTCGGAATCGCTAGGGTCGTGGTTGTAAATGAAAAAAGAATGATTGTTAAAATTGATAATGCAGTAAAAGATTATTTACAACAATCCTTGGATAAGTTATATTTCCGTGTTTGAAAACTATTCTGCAAGTAACAAAAATATATAAATAACTGGTTTATAAACATTCATATCCACAATTATTTAACTCAAAAAATTAACATTTTACAAACTCTTTCACAAGGAAGCACCAATCTGCACCAGTGCTTTCATCAGCTCTTTGACAAGGAATGAATATGAAGAAAGTCCGGGCAATTCCGGATATTTCGCTAGTGAAGCAACGTATCAACACTTAATTAATTTTGAACAATCCACTTATCAAGAATAAAACTTGACTCTCCCTTTAAATGGGCAGAGCCCGCGCGGGGACTCTGAGGCACTGTTTCTTCGGTAGAAGGCTGCGTGATAGACACCTTCCCATATTATCCATAGTTATATAAGCCACATGCGGTGGGTTTCCGAAAGGGGTTTGCGAAACAAACGTTTTGAGACGTCCTGCGTCCCGTTGTTGCAGACATTTGTCGGACAAAATGTGGACGCAGTTCCAAATGAGTGTTTACTATTTAATCGACATTTTGTCATATTAGTTGTGATAACTTTATCATAGTCTTCGTTTTAACTACCGGGAACATATATATTTTAAATGTATTCTAGTGGAATTTAATCTTTGTCAGGAGGAAGATGCAAATGGTAAATGAGCGTTTTGGGAGACCGGAATTGAATACCTAGTGCAAGCTTTGAATAGATGAAGATGAACAAGATGAGTTGTAGGATAGGGAAGTTGACACCGACGATGAACACGGAAAAAGCAATATAGTGAAGAGGAAGGACATAGACGTAGTTGAAATGTGTGCTGTTCGCGAATGAGCTAGAAATTCGAGACGTAAACTTTATTATGATGAATGCCACTAGGTTTTACTCTGACGTAGATTCTAATTGCATCACGAACTTGCAAGTTTTTACGTCACTATTTTTCAACAATTTGAATCTTTATCTTGTCAGATATAAGCTAACCGGTTATGCAGTCTCAAGCAACATTTCATGTGGTATTCGAGATAAGAGTCAACATTCAAAAGTTTTGCAATTAAACAAATTCCAGAGATAGGGTAAAGAAGGCGGATTCAAGAATTTGAAGGAAAAGACAGAAAAACAATATTTTTGCCAATTTCTTTCCTAAGAGCACAATTATGTTCTCTGGCAGGAGAGCCTGAGCAAAGATATTTTCTCCCTCTCCCCCTCCCTCCCACTCTCTCTCTCTCTCTCATATGTATATGAGAGAGAGAGAGAGAGAAACTGGAGAGAGAGAATTGTTTTTTTTAAATCAATTTATACATTTTATTTAGTATTTCAAGTGCATTTATTGCAGTTAAACATCAAGGAATCTCTCTCTCCCTCTTTCTCTCTCTCTCTCTCTCTCTCTCTCTTATATATATATATATATATATATATATATATATATATAAATATATAATATGTATATATTAACAGAAGAGGAGAGGGAGAGAGAGAGAGAGAGAGAGAGAGAGAGAGAGAGAGAGAGAGAGAACAATTCCTGTGGTTTCCCATAAAAATAAAAACAAGTCCTTGTTTCTCACAGATCCAGTGCAAGCATTCCCGTTCGATAATTTGCGCACGCGAGCTCTTCAGGGTGAAGTTAGGGTTGTCCACATTAGCTATATGGCTTGGGCGAATGCAGTCGCTGTCTGGAGGAGAATTCTAGCGGCCGGCTGCTTCTCCAATCAACACCAAGCAACTGACAGGGCAGTACCCTAACGAAACGGGCCAAGGAATGCTTACTAACTTCCCTTCCTCTTGCTTGTCCTATCCTCACCCCCTTACTTACAGTCATTTACACTCGCGTGAACTACACTATCACACTTGTCGGGAGACCGGTCGGCAGCTGAGCTACGGCGGTCCCCCACCGGTTGTGGAAAACGCCGCTAGTCGACGTGTAAGTTGGTGGCGGATCTCGCCATCCAGCTGGGATAGATTACTGAAAATTCCAGCAATGTAAATCACACACTTCGCTAACGAGACTAATGACATCAACCTTTGACGCTCAAGACATCAATCAATCAAACACTGACTCAGAGCGAGCATTCGAAAATTCGCGTACGCGAGCTGTGCCGGGTGGCGTAGCGATCCAAAACATAAAAATCACGATTACCTTCCATATCGGTGACACCCACGCGCCGGGCCCGGGGCGCAGGGCGCGAAGCGCGGGGCGCGGAGCGAGGGGCGCGGAGCGAGGAGCGCGGAGCGCGGGGCGCGGGGCGCGGAAGTGGCGGCGACGACGTCAGGCGCCGTGCGAACTCGCAATTAGCGCTCAGCGGCCGAAAGGGGATCCGGAAGTGACGCGTGACGCCCATGCCAAGGCCGTCGCCCCGCGCCAGGGGCCAAATCCCAACGCTCGCGCCCGCTGCGCCACGCCGCTCGTGCTCTGGAATGCGACCTGGAGGGGGTTGCTCAGGGCATGAAGTGGTGTTACGGCTTTGGATGTGACCGGGAGCTCGTAGGTTGCAGGAATTTCGACACTAGTTACATAGCTCCATCGCATTCAGTGGCTCTCTGGAGAAGAATTCTTAGGAGCAGCTGCTCTCATCGGTATTTTTCAATGGTGTCGTCGATCAAATACCAGGCGAATGCTGCAACAGGCTAACAAACGAGCCACGGATCCCGCGCGATATTTCCTTTCCCTTTGCCCTACCCTCATCCATTACATGCACTACTCTACCTCGCACGCCGAGAGACAGGTCGGGAGCTTAGTGCTTGTCCCGGCTGGGGCGGTTGGGAGATACCTGATAAGGGAAAACCCCCGCTCGCCAACGGTAGGTCGGGGCTGGATCTCGCCATCCAGTGGGACCAGAACACCGCCCCCCTCCGCGCAAAGACATGTTCTACACTTACGGGACTAATGACCTTAGCCGTTGACGCGCCCGGAATCACTAGTCAATAACTCAATCAATCTGGAATGCGCCTGCACTGCGACCGCCGCCTAGCGTACGCTCTAGGCATTCAATTGATAGATTGGCGGGAGATATGGCTGTAAAAGGGCTCAAAATCGGGAGTTATGGCTGAGAAATCATAAAG
The DNA here is from genome assembly GCA_017312745.1 of Gryllus bimaculatus. Taxonomy (NCBI): domain Eukaryota; kingdom Metazoa; phylum Arthropoda; class Insecta; order Orthoptera; family Gryllidae; genus Gryllus; species Gryllus bimaculatus. The sequence goes on from BOPP01000168.1 coordinate 1,125,266, forward strand.
AAATACACTCAAAACAAATTGTATAACATTTTTAAGTATGTTAAAAAGTCTTGTTAAAATAAAATTCTAATACATTTCTTAATATATTCAACGCTTTCTTGCTGTATTTAATACTGTCATTCGAATTTTTGTAAATTCTTTCATGAAATTAAGATGTAAGTTGTGTTTATCCTCTGCATCGTGTGGGGCTGGAGACACTGTTTGACCGATCTATGTACAAGAACGTTTACTTAATGAGCAGTACCTTCATTAAGATTCAATTGCCAGTTTCGTCTCCTCCTTTGTTTCTCACAGTAAGATATTTTCAACTGGACGGTTATAAAAACGAGACAATAGAAAGATGCCGGTGCTCGTAAAATCTTCATTGTGTCTCCAACCTTTTCCACCGGATGGGAGAGACTAATTCATTGTAAAGTAATTTAGTCATTCGACTTATTTGACTGAAATTCCAATTCAGACCCATCAGAGATTTGATCCTTGATTCTTCGAAGCGGAATAATTCAAACATCCAAAAAACACTGTGACGATGCTTAAGAAAATATTTCTAATTATTACAATAATTATCAAAACTAGTGGATACGGAACAGTATAATTGCGCTAGTGGTATGTTCAAGAAAACAAGCGATGATAGGAGTGTTATTTTCAATTTATCACAATTGCAATTATACCCTTTTATCCTCGTGTTAGTTCATAAAGGTTTCGTTTCTATTTAAGAATAATTTTAGTTTTGAGAATTTTTACGTCTATCATTCGAGGTATTCAACAACGCCATATTCGTTCTGTAGAAGACCCATTTTAGTGTGCCTTGCACTCTGTACTTACGATCATTTAGTGGCTTAGAAGTTAGGGAATGAATACTAGAATATTCTGATCAAATATTACAAGAAGCTTAGAATGTAGTGCAAATATTTCATCCTAGCAAATGTAGCATTAGATCCTAGCAAAAGTATGGGAGCTAATATATTTATAAATCTTCGAAATTGCACAAGCGAGTCACTTCTGGTTCAGAAGCTTATTCATATTTATCCAACATACTTTTCAGAACTGGTAAAAACGTTATACTTTTTCACATTTGTAATATGCTTACAATGTTAATCCTTAAATGTTTTCCTTTTGAACATTGAATTTGTGGTAAGCCACTGAAGGTTTGTTCCAACTCAGAGGTCATCCTGCCTTCTTAACATTTAATGTATTTGAGTTATATACGAATATTTTATGTTGATCTATCAGTGAATGTGAAACCAACGTGCTTTTGCCCGTGTCTATCCTCGCTGAAGAAGTCGTCGGGCGCGAAATGTGCTTTACATCACAACTTACTAGATTTTGTTATAAATGAAAAGGAGTTATGTCAAACAATCACAATTATTTTGCTCATCAGATCCAAATACATTCTTGATGGAGACGCCAGACGACCTTCTTACGCAGGCAAGTTTAGTAAATGAAAGTGCGATATCGATATAATATTGATAAATAAAATAATATTGGTTAATTATTGTAACACTCTCCAATTCCTTTTCCTTGAAATAATATCTGTAAGTTGTGGTGGTAACTAAATATTTGTTCATAAATGTTCACAATGTACTAAGTACCTTGTGAAATTTTTGTTATGTATTCGTAGAGACATAATTAAACGATTTCTACCTTATATGGGTTCTTAGGCTTCCGCGGCCGGAGTCAATGTATTGTTGGCTATCCGGGATGAGCCGCGTCTCAGTTGATTGGAGTAACGTTTCGGCCATCTTGCTGTGGCCTTCTTCAGAGCTGTACTGTAGTTCTATAGCTCTAAAGAAGGCCACAGCAAGATGGCCGAAACATCAGTACAATTGACCGAGAAGCGGCTCATCCCGGATAGCCAAGAATACGATTTCTACCTTTTTCCTGAATTCATATTGGCAGTTGTGAAGTTTTAATTGCGTACCTACCATTACCTAATAAATAACTAGTTTGCATGGAATTAAGTACTATACTATTTATTTTACCGAACAAAAAATATTTTTAATTAATGCATTGCAGTCGGATTAATAAGTTTTCATTTAAGTTGGAAGCTTACAGCTATCATCTATTTTTTACAACTTAAATGCGATTCTGGTTTACAATGACCAAAACATTCTAAGTGTTAGAGCTCTGCCATTATCCAAGTCGTTTTGTTTCTTTCTTCTGAAGTTCGTGATTGTATTCGGTTTTCTGGTCCTTTGTTCAAAGAAACGATCTTTTGTTTGTAATTTTCTGAAGTGTCACAGTATTCGTGTCCCGGAAATGAAGATCCTGTGGTCTGTCATTTGAATAATGATTGTCGAATTGTTTCCATAATCTCGAGATGGTGCCGTGTCTGCAGTGCGTTCGAATTACAAGGATATAACATAACATTGTTCGTTTGGTTTTTATAACACTTCAACACTGCTTCAGTTCCAAACAAGATATTACGTCTGTTTTAATTTACTATCACTTTGTACTTCAGAGCTGATTAGCATGCTTAATTTAGCTTCCTACTCAGATCACAACAAAAACACTGATAATAACACTGGTCAACAGCATTTTTGTAACAAAGAAAGTGAAACTAAAACTTGGGCACTGAATTCGAATATGAAATTAGTTTTTGCTTATCTTGTTTAATTGTTAAACGCTATTCTATATTCGTGTAAATGTTTGAAAACGCTGCATATTAGTTTTTCTTCTATATCTTCATTTAACTGCTCTGCACTCGTAATTGTTCAGGAAAAATGAAATTGTGTACAAGGAATTACTATAAATGACACGGCATTCAGAAAATTCAGCTTTAGAACATAAAAAAGGTTTGGAAACATTGCTGATAAGTCATGGTGAAACAGATATAATTGCGTTGAGTTTCATGCCAGTTGAGACTCATCATTGAGAGATCTGACAGCTTAGAAAGCTACTTGGATATAATTGCTTGTTGTTCTAGGTTCGGATATGTTTGTGCTTTGTATTATTTCAGAAGAAGAAATGCCTCGTAACTGTATAAAAATCCCCAATACTTTATGTTATATCAGAGGAGAATTAACTCTAAAATCGCAAACACCAAATCTTAATCCTTTAAGAAGGAAGTATTATGAACTTTATTTCGTGTGTAAGGTAGACGTCCAAGACAAGAAATGGGCTTTCAATAAGTGCTCTGTGTCGTGTTACACTCTTGACATGCTGGGTAAAAGGTTCACGACACATGCCCTTTGCTGTTCCCCTGATTTGGAGGGAACCAACGTATCACATAACGTACTGTTATTTTTGTGAGACACGATTAGCTGGAATCACCTCAAAAGCGAAGAAAACGGTGCAATATCTAATTGGCCATCTGCTATAATGCCCGTATGTTACAGTGAAGAATTGCCGGTACTCCTCCTCCTGAGAACGTGTCATGAAGATGAATGTTACAGCGACGAACGTTCAGAAGGCAGTGGAGATATCTACGCAAATGAAACATTTCAAGCGTCCTGTGAAACATTCCAAACTTCACTTTTCTTAAGACATATTTTGATGTATTTCTTACAGTGCACATATGAATCTGTTGTTATTACTCCCTGTCATTTTGCTAGATACACATAATATAAAGCAAGACTGATCAATTATAAAAATCACCATCACATGAAAACTGAGGCCGATGTAACAAATTCTGAAATTAGATCTGGGTTGAAAATAAAACTAACTTCCAGAAATAGTGTGTTTTATTGTCGTCACAGAAAACAGACTTTTTGGAGACCAGAGTCATTTTAAGTCAGTTCCTTTCAATGTTAATTCCTTTCAATAATAACAATACAATTAAACAATAATAATTACAATAATAAAATTAATCATAACCTCAAACAATTCATGTGATAATACTTGCAAAGGAAGGTATTCAGTGCCTTTTTTGAGTGTCTTAGTTTCACATTATGTTGGTAGATACGGTGATGAAAATTTAAAGATATTGTCCAATTTCTTTATTGAAAGACAAACTTAATGAATCAGGTCAGTTTTGTATTAAGTGTTATTAGAACACAAGTGTACTAACAATCCACGGCTGACTACTATCAATAACGATGAGTTTAGTAACGAAAGGGAAAAGTATTCATACAAGTATTTTAATACTACGTGGCCTCCTTTGGACCATATGAACATCAGTATATCGCATTTAGCATGCAGAATAATCAATTTTCAACGGATATTATAGTTCATGGTAATGTTTACGAAGTGGATAAAACATACAAATTTCCTTTTATAATAACACGTATTACGATACTTATTCAGTAAAGAACGAGTATTTTCAGTTTAAATAAACCTGTTATTGATGAAAAATTGAAAACGCAGTGTGAAGGAGCAACCGAAATAAAAACACGAAATACTTGTACCAATGACTCGCACGTCAACAGCAGTAGTTGAAGGCGAAGGGGAAAAGTACATGCGAGAAAGGGCGCCGAGCTAGGGGAGCTACGAGTAAGGAGAGGCGATACGGCGAGGAAGAGGAGAGAGAGGGGGGAGGAGGGAGTCGGGTCGGTTTTAAAACCGATAGTGAACGACTCATGCCCTGCGGCGTACGATGGCCCGGCCGACGACCCGCCGGGGGCGATAGGCCACCGGAAACCAGGGCTTCGCACCTCCCCTCCGACCCGCCCCCCTCTTCCCACAAGCCCCTGCCCCGGCCGTCGCCACTCTCCACTCCCACGCGCTTGCACTCACATGGCTACTGAATGTGTCCAATAGTGCATGTAACAAAAAAATATTTATTTATTTATTTATTTATTAATTTTTTATTAATTTTTTTATTTATTTATTTTTTATTTATTTTTTATTAATTTTTTTATTTATTTATTTTTTATTATTTATTTATTTATTTTTTATTTTTTATTTATTTTTTATTATTTATTTTTTATTATTTATTTTTTATTTATTTATTTATTTATTTATTTATTTATTTATTTATTTATTTATTTATTTATTTATTTATTTATTTATAACTCCCTCGGGGGCCTCGGGTCAAATTATTGGCTTCCCTTGGTGAGATCATGGGTTCAATCCCGGTCTCGATAGAGCGTTCCGTTTCTATAGGTACGTGACGAAAGAAAAGCTACATAGATAGACCGAGTAGAAAACGATATATATAGCGAAGGTAATGCACCATGCTTGACCCGTTCTCCCTAACCGATAGTCGTGGATAATCGATATACACAATACCCAGACCTGGGCATACTGCTAGCTGGCTAATATCGGATTAATTCAACTCAAAGATGCCAAATACATACATATACACTTAATGTCAAAAACAGTTAAATCTATGACGTCTTGTGAAGAGAAGGGAAATCAGAGCACGGTTTCTTGAGCTCTGAGATCTGTGCCTCACACATCTACATTATTATATTAATTTGAAATACGAAAACAGGTAGCAGCGAGCATTTTGACCAAGAAAATATTTGCTCCCGTGTATCAAAAAAGATTTGCAAAGGAAAATCAGCTACAGATTTTAGTATTATTTCTAGCCACATCCTTTGTGGCGGAATCAACTTGATGAGAACATGAGAACATGGAGAACGATTATTTGAATGACATTTCCCACAGACCTCGAGAAAAAGTGAACAGAGTTTGAAGCTACATTTATGTTCAGAAGGAAAACAAGGGGATATATCTAAGCATTTGCTCAATGGATCAGGGAAACTGGTCGTAAAACTGGCCGAGATGGTAATCTTTTTCCTAGAAAAGTTAATACCCAACAAGTGATAATGATAGAATAAAGACTATTCTCGAAAAATGCAAAGGTATGATGGTTTATGGTTCTAGATAAATAAAAAACACTTTTTATGGTTGTAATTTGTGTCTAAATAACTGAGTAAAGTAGAATACTTTCAAAATGAGCAATATATGGAATGTGTGTTGAGCATGTAAGTGTTAAAATAATTTACAAAGCAAGTCTTTACAAAAATAGAGGTTTTAAGTGATAAAATCGTGCTATTATTGTATGAAACCATTAAAAGTTTTATAGAATTATGAAGCTATACGATGGCACTGAAATGAGCAACAACGTTAGAGGAGTAATCTGGACATCTTTCTTCAAAAAATTAAAATTTGATAGTTCAGAGAACACTTAACAAAAATTGTTAAAATGCAATACAAATATAATATTAATAAAAAATAATGTTAAAAACTGAAAAATATTTTATTTTGAAACAAGGTTAACATATTTAAGAGATACAAACTTATCTTCAACAAATTAATTAATAACTAAATATTTGTAATTAATAACTAAATATTTAAGTGTGTACTGGGATATTACGTTTTTTCTCCAGGACGTTTCCTTTCTCTGATTCACCAGTCTAAGATAAAGGTAAAAATGTTTTGAAAAGTTGTTTACGAATAGTTATTTTCATTTAAATGGTAATGATGTATAGTAATTTGAAAGAATAACTCTTTCCCATTGATAAGATTTCATATCAAGGAGGTTCTTTGCGATAAAGAATCCGTGACTGAGGTCATTGTCTCTATATCAAAAGAACTCGTTTTTCAAGAGATTACTTGTAAAGAATATGTTTATTTGTGAGTAAAATTCGTGTGTCATAGGACTGTTTGTTGAAAACACTAATGTCATTGCACTTGAAGATTTGAAAATGAGTAATCGAAACAAGTTAAAGGAATATCCTAAAAAATCACAGTAACCGTAATTACTAGCAAATTAGAAATGATTCTCAAGAGTTTAAACATCATTTTGATAGTATTGAGGATTTTGATTGAATAGTTCATCATAAGTTCAACATTCGACACACAATATTTTATGAAACATTCCTCTTAAAATTTTATTAAGAGAGGTAATTTAATGACAAATTTTGTAATTTCGTTGTAGTATTTTCATGTCGCTATTGATTTATTTTAGATCAAGAGAAAAGAGCACCGGGGAAAATTTCATGTTCTATCTCGAAAATATTTGCTTTTTAATATTTTCCTTGGCGCAAGGACACACTGTACCTGGATTATTATGTTTGTGACATGCTTCACATTTAAATTTGGAATACTCTTGAATCCATGATAGAGAGCGATAATGGACAGAAATATTCGTATCGAAAGCTCACTAATTTATTGCATAGGCATAAATTATCTCACCAAGATCATATTTTATAGTTATATCGCAAAGAATTAAGATACAATGGGGACAGAGAGTCCATTTTGCTCTGTCCATCAACGTGGCCACTAAAATTAATGATAATAGTGGAAACTCGTTAAAATTTAAGAGTAACTGACTCAGGAGAAAACATAGGAACTAATTAGTCGTAGCACTCTGAACATCTCGCTATTTTTGCTTCGCTCACTACTCGTCTAACCCCACACCTGAAAGCATGTTCACGCCATACGATACAACGACTATGTATTAGGTCCATTGCAACTCGTATGGAACAAGGAAGTAATAAACTAATGACAATAGATTCGTGTTCATTGTAATAATTTCAATAATTTATTCTAATTATGCTTTATTCTTTCATTAATATTATTTAATGATTATACTATAAAATTGCATAATGATAGCGAGTGGTAATACATCCATACATGTCGATTAAGAACAAAAATTTGGTAAAATAGGAGGCTAAAACGACTTTCTAAATATAAAACCTCAATGCTTGAATTACACTGAAGGTTTCAACTGTATTTGTCTGGATGAAGAATGCTTTTGAGGAGCGACCGGGTGGAAGTGCGGAAAGGAAGTAGGTGGCAGGTGGCAGAGCGTGGTACGGAAATGCAAATCCAAGTGAAAGCGCCACTATTTGCTGCACAGTGAGTTGACGGACTCCCGTGTCTGGAGCTGTCAGAAAAGAAATCCTCTGATAAAAAAAATCGATTCAACGATTTTTGAAATAAAAGTAATTTGTTTACAAAAACAAGAGTGATATGTTACACAAATAATTGAATTACCTGACTATGCGAAGAATTGAAACAAATTCATTTAAAAACACAATTTCAATTAAAATAGAAACGAGATAGATATTTATGATCTCTGGAGGTGGATTAATGCAATCTGATGGCAGAATCTTAAAATTCAAATACATTACAATTAAGAATATAAATACAATGTAACTAAATATTTTTTAAATAATAATGATAACAAAGAGACCATCAATTAAAATAACAACAATAGCATAATAATAACTCTACATTTTAGATTATCTCATACAATTATTCTAAACAAATAAATACACGACTTTTTAAGTTCACTGCACTCCACTTTACTACACTTGCACTTCATTTCTCTTTCAATGCATGCATTGCGCTACTCTTCAAAACACATCACTAAACTTCAATGCAAGCAGTTCAATGCAATAGATCTTGGAATATAAAGTAATCTCTTATCATATTCGTATTTAATGAAGACATTACCTACACTCGACTGACATATTCAAAATACTTTGATTAGGTATTCAGAAAGTTTCCTCCGACCGAAAACAATATGCTATTCCTTATATGAAAATGAGAAACCATTTTCAATGAATTAAAAAATAAAGTGCAGTTCTATCACCTGTAAAATCAGTATATGTTACCTACTGGATTTTGTTAGCATGGCCTCGTAGTTTTCGCAGCTGCCAGCCGCGAACGTGCATACAGTTTGAGGTATTCCCACGGGCGGAGAATCCACAACAAAGGACCACCTGGAAAGCCCAGAGGCTGAGCGTGTGTCCTGATTGATTAGCACTTCACTTCCTTCGTTTGTTGTTAGTCGAAGCGTTAATTTGTCGGTTATAATGTCTATGATTTCCTCTAGGGTTCATGATCAGAACGTTGACAATTTCAGATGGACCCTTACAAAATGTCATCAGAATAATATATAACATGAAAATAGCAAGCGATGATGTAGTTGTGTAATTCACGAACATTCTAGGTAGGGTAACAACTTTGAGTACATGTCCAATTGAGATAAAAAAAAAATTACGTTACTAGTCCCTAGATACAGAGAGTAGAGCAACCACAACGGCCCCCACCGCTTATGAACTTCCTGGATAGCTTGAACCTACAATACACAGCAGTTGAGAAGAAACATAAACAGTTGAAGGCATGATGGGGATTCTTTAGTTTGCTCATATTGGTTCCAAACAAGGACAATAACGCACTTGTATGGATATAAAACTGCGGGTTCGGCTACGCAAAGGAACATCTAGCTCTACGCTAATCTCTGCATCTAGGGACTCTAGCTATTCCCTGATTACCTCTAGCACGTTCGGGAATACCCTGAAACCAAAGGAGTCTTTAAACAATTGATACTTTTTACCACTAAACTACAAATTGGTGTTAAACTTGGAGCAGGATATAAGAAATATGTGATGTATGCTTTGCATGTGTGTGCAGGAGAATTCTAGTGCCATGCTGCTCTGATCAGTAGTTTTTCGTGGTTTCTCCGTCTAACACCACGCAAATGCCGGCGCAGTACCCCAACAAACGGGCCACTGACCGCGCACGATCTTTCCTTCTCTTTCTTTGTCCTATCCTAACCGCAGTACTTACACACGCCTACACTGACACAACCACACATGCCTGGAGCTTAGTGCCTGTCCCGACTGGGGTGGTGCCCGCTGGTGGGTGATACCTGGATTGGATAAACCCTGCTGGTCAGCGCCGGATCTGACCTTACAGCGGGGGAAGATCCCCGCACTCTCCCGCGCTAGGAACATGCACTACACGTACGGGACCATTAACCTCAGCAGTTGCCGCACCCGGAATCACTAATCAATCCGAAAAAAAACCTCCAGACAACCAGAACTGGAGCTAGGTATATAGGTAGTGTCGAAAATCCTACCATGTCGTCTGGACTCGAACCCAAGGACCTCCTGGCGAGCGGCGGCGAGCGCGCGGGGTGGCCGCTGCGGTGGGTCACTCCGGCCGCCCTGCGCAGCGCCGCCCCCGCCGCCCGCCTGGACACGCACTGGTCCAGGGCCCATTAAAGAGCGATTTGAGGCGTAATGACGCAGCGCGAAGCGGCCGGGCGGCGTCGGCCAGCGCCGGACATGACGCACGCCTCCAACCAGAGGACGGGGCGACGTGCAGGGCGGACTGGACATTTGACGCCCTGAGGATGCGAGTACTGCCAGCCTGCTCTTCGATGATTTATATATGTGAGGGTTTTGAGGAAGGTTTTTTCTGGGGTTGTTCCTATTTGCTAGCTAACACGGTCATTGCCCCATTGTCATCCATTCTCTTGTCATAAAGGGCATCTATTCATCAAGTTAATAATTATATTTATTTTTTACTGACACGTTATAGCTTGTCATTACCTTCGATAGGGACCTCGATATACATCGCACAACTTTTCTGGATCGAGAGAATCGTGGTTACGAGGAAAATATGAAAACAGTCGAATGCTGTTACATGTTCTTTTATGGAGGGATTGAAGAGGGGAAATTATGAAAGGAAAATGCGGGAAAGAAATATGAGAAGACAAACCTAGTCAAGTAAACATCTACTTAGTTAGTAAATAAGTAAATCTGAATCAGTAAAATTAGATAAAAATTAAAATTATGTATGTGCCACGTGCGTTTTGGACATTCGAAGTGTCGAGGCCCTCAGGCATTTTGTCACCGCTCGACCATTGGAAACCTTATAATGCTTTTGGTGCTCAAAAACTATTGATAAAGGAATCAGGCAATCCTCACTAATAAATAAATACCTGTAAGTAAAATGGAACGTAATTTATTCAATTTAAGAAAAATGTTGACATGTTACACCATGAAAAATCGGCAATGTCCCCTGAGGGAACAAAGGCGAGTGAATTAACGTTAGTTTAATATCTTTGGCGATGCTCAATCTTTAAGTATGGAGCTCTCCCTCCGGTGTATGACTGTTATACGGAGAGGTAGCTTAAGTGACGTATACCTCTTTAACGGCATACCAGACCAGGAGGGGAAGATGGATGGATGGGAATCGCGTGTGATCCATCGCGTTTTTCATGAGACTGCCGCCACATTCGCCTGGTATTTACTAGTAAACTCCCGGAAATCACCGATCACAAATTACAAACACGATCTTACTAGGGATCATTCACTCGCTAATGTTTAACACATCAAGCATAGGGATGCCCCCTACTACAATCGACCCCGCCTACTTCAGCCAGTGGCGCTCTTGATTATTACGTCACACACAGCGCGCAACTACCAATATGGTTAAAGTCTTATGAACGCGAGTAATTTCTGGAAAAAGTTAAGGTTTTAGATGTACGTCATTTGCCTTGTTCATCATTCTTACTTGTTGATTGTCATTCTGTGGTAAACCTTTGCAATGGCGATAGGATTGAAATAAATCACTGTCGTTTCAGAAATTAAAAAAAAATATTTTTCCGTTTCAAGAGATGGTGCGAATTGTTTTATTTAATGAGGGTTTCCAGTTCACCTAGACTAGAGTGCAGTTTGGTTTCTTTGTTGAATGTTGATGTCTTTAAAATGCACTATGTTTACAGCTTATTACTGCTTATAGACTAAACTTTAAACATTATTTCTTTCAACTATGAGCAATATATTTAAAAACGAAGATGATATAACAAATAAGTTTTTTCTACCTATTGTATGGTACGGATAGGCCTTTTTTAATGTATTTTACTGTTCATTAATTAATAGTCATTTATTGTATCCATACGAATTATTGTTCAAAAATAAATTCAAGGAATTGGTAGATGATTAAAATTTAAATTATTATGATTTTAATGAATTTTTTATATTCTAATTTTTCATTTGTTGTGCTCTGTAAATATGATAAATAAGGCCAATGCTTGTAGTTAAGGTATTGTTACAGAGAATTAGAGTAATAAGGATACTGCGCAACTCTCTCATTAATATCGAAGTTTAGTTTTTTATGCTAGACAATATTATACATCCCTGTGAGCGAAAAGTCGATTAACATGTTAAGACTGATTATTTTAATGCAAACGTTTCAAAGTCGTTTGGTAACGCTACTTCAATGTAAGAATGAATACGGTCTAAACAATTTCGTAACTGTTCGTGAACTGTAGAATGTTATCATCTCCCTGACTAACAAAGAAAAGTGAAGTTGGAGAGATCTAAAATACATTTGAGAACAATGTTATTTCAACAATTAAGTTTTAACCAATAAGTCGGTTTTTTTAAAGAGTGACTACAATACGTAACATAAAATTTGTCTCAAAAATATTGCGGTAAGTTTATTTCTTCAGCGGATGTATTCATTGCTATCATCCACTTTCCAATATCGATTAAAAGAGCAAGGTTATCCTGCATAAGAAAATTATTTCGTTATCTTCCCCAGAACTGCTACTTTGAACGTCCTACTATTAAGATGTAATTTTATCGCCCATTACGAATTCCTAAATCGACTGAACCTTCACCATTACGAAGGAATGCAATCTAAATTATTGCACAATATTGAACTCATTTCAAGGACTCATTTCTTACAATAGAACGGAGAGAACAGAGTAGGCAAACGAACGCATTAACAGAGAAACAAAAGGACGAACCGATAACACATTTTAAGTATAAAAGGATTACTAATCTAGATTTTCATCTCTTGCAGCAAGGCCTCTCATTGGGTGGGCAGGCGTACTCTGTGCGCAGGGATCGCAGCCCGGGGTCAGGTAGGGATGATGGGTGGAAGAGCGCGGAAAAGTGGAATCAATTGAGCGCTTAAATTTGTTTGGCCCTACGGGACGTTTCATAACTGCCATCGTGTTTCCTTTCTACATTCGAGCATGGTATTTTACATTTAAGTCATTCTCTTTGGAATAGTGATACTGGCTTTATACAGTACACATTATTTAAATTACAAAACTATTTCGACCTTTACTATAAAAACAGTCATTACAACAAATATTGTAATTAATTAATGTTTCAACTATTTTTGGGGTTTCTGTTAAAAAATAGTTAAAAATATTGTAATAAAACCCGTTAAAACTATGTCATGGTAATTGAACCAAAAAAAAGTGAAACACTATAGATAATAAAATAGAATAATATAAAACCAAAATAATAAAATACTTGGGTCCTGTTTAGTAGAAAAGACTTAGTTAAACCTTTAAAACTTATGGGAAGTATTTTATATAAAAATAACAATATTGAAAGTCCATAGAATAAAAAATCTGTCTAGATAAGAACTTGTTAACATCATCTGACCAACTGGTACGACACAAGTCGTGTTTTTATTCTTTAACTCCATAATTTTATTGTAACGTGTTTTATTACTTTTAGATATTTTTTGAAAAAGACCCCAATTAGGGACGAAACATTAATACGAACCCATAGATTTGGAATGCGAAATACTATATTATGCTGAGAAACATAAAAGTTTTAGAATTCCAATGTCGATTTATTCTAAAAGGGGCCATCCCTACCAGATAATGCTTCCGTGATTCAAATATTCACACCCCACATATTATATACGACTTTTAAGATATCGAAAACCTGTTTGGACATTACGTGGGCGGCGTGAAGGTCCACGCGATAAAATACTTGATTGGCTTGCAACACATTCGCCGTTCCAGGGGAGACTTTCTCATTAGACAACTTTGTTTGTTTTTTTAAACGAGACCACATATCTATTTTTGTCTTGATTGTTAGTGATTTCGGGCCCATCAACTAAACCGGTCATTAGTTCTGTAAGTGTAGTGCAAGTTTTTTTCCATCGGGTAGTGGCGGTTATGTTCCCCGCTGGATGGCGAGATCCGGCGCAGACCTACCGTCGGCTAGCGGGGTTTTCCCCAACCGGTTATCGCCCACCAGCGGGGCTGCGCCCCAGCCGGGATAAGCTGTAAGCTCCCGACCTGGCTCCCGGCAGGTGCGCTAGTATAGTGCATGCTAGTGTGTGTGTAAGTAAGGGGTGATGAGGAGTAATGGGACCCGTTTATTTACTGCTCCGGCAATCGCCTGATATTAGATTTATTACTTCTGCAGGTAGGTTTATTCAACCTGGTGGCAGAACACTAGAATTACACTTCACTTCACTTCCCTACACTTGGAATTTACTTCTCTTTCTACCTCTTTATCGCACATTGCTGATAATAGCATGATTTCTACCGTATTGATTTTATGCCGAGAGCCAGCACTTCCGATTGCGATTTCTAATCAGGTTTCTTTTTATTAATTACTTCTCACTGTGCCCGGTCAGATGTATAGCATACAATATCACCTCAGTCAAAAATTTACAACACATTGTAAAAAAAGAGGTATAGTAAAACTTTTTCAAATTAAGGGACCAGTATGTTTTCTGATCTGGGCAAGGTTCCGCGTTATACATTTATAGTAATACTATAGAATTTACGTTCGCCAGGACCGCGGTTAACTTTCACACTGAACAGATTTCCGCTTTATACACGTTCCGCATTGCGCATTTTTGATGTACTTTAACGTCTTCAATTTCTTAAAAACGAATGCCTGCGGAAATTTTACCATAAGTGCCTGTACTATTTTACTCTCAATTTATTAAGTTTTTCTTACTTCCCCAAAGAACAGAAATTTTACTTTCATTTAAATTTTTTTTTTGGGGGGGGGTTATTGACCATGGTCGATCGAACGATTATACTATCTATATGATGGCAAAGCTGGTAGAGATGATTCCTTGACCAGGAATCGACATGGTAACGTTCAAGATTCTCTTTAATCATTTTGCATGTCACATCCCAAAACATCAGAGTATCATCCATTCGCTTGTCAGCAGTAAATGTTAGAAAAAGATGCTTGATCCTTAATTTTTCTGTTAAAAAGCACAAATCCGGTTGTCTTTTCCCGCTTTTCCCCTTCGAAACCCCCCAGTTGGCCGAGCCCTCGCCTCAATCTGGCCTCCTTCGCAGGGCGACAGCTTTCCGGCGCTAGCGGGCGCTTGAAGGGTGCCAGCGTTCCTAGAAACAGCGCGAGCGCCATCTGCCGCAGCCGCAGCTTGCAGCTCGAGTCCCGGTGGCGCCCTCGCGGTTCTAGGAACGGCACCTGCACCCCCGTCCCAACCCCCACCTCTCTCCGCCTCCGCACCAGCGTTGCCAGATCCCTACTGGAAAATGCACCCGATGCACAAAAATACGCCATATTTCGGCAAATTCGCGAGTGGTGAAAAAGGTGACCATTGAAAAAAACAGACTTTAGTACTGGTAATTTGAAAATAACTGCAGCTTTATAAGACGTTTAAAAGAAAAAACCCTCGTGATCAAGCCTACCTGTCATTAACCATTAATATTTAGAAAATGTTACATTTTTTTAGAAAACTTTTGGTACGATTGCAAGCGTGTTTAATTAAAATAAAGCCACTGACATCTCATAATATACAGTCTCATTTACTCGTATGAATTCGAGGGCGAATTTCCGCCCCATTTGGGCGGAATCCGTCAAAATTTGTTTCCCCCGCAAGTCGATGCCTTTTCTTCCACCTAAGTAGCGGTTGGTAGATTTGTGATTCCGTGCGAGTCAAGTGTTAGCGTCATTAGTCCCGTTAGTGTAGCGAATGCTTTCCCCTTGAGAGGTGGAGGTGATCTTCCGCCGGGTGATGGTGAGATCCGGCGCCGACTTACCCGTCGCCAAGCGGGGTTTCCCCAACCAGGTATCTCCCACCAGCAGGGCACCACCCCAGCCGGGACAGCTCCAAGCTCCCGACCGGTCTCCCGATATGTGTAGTGTATGTACGGGTAAATGTGTGTAAGAGGTATGCTAAGGCAAGAACGAGGAAGGAATGATCGCATGCGTGGCTCGTTTGTTAGGGTACTATTCCCCTAGTGTTCATCGGAGAAACCACGGAAAACTACCAATCAGAGCAGGCGGCCGCTAGGATTCTCCTCTAGGCAGCGACTTAATCGACCTAGCTAACCAGCCAGTGTCGAAAATTCTGCCACCGTAGGACCTCCCAGTCAGAGGCACTGCATTGACATCAGCTGATGCGCTGAGCCATCTTTCCCCAATCCCAATTAGCGGCCTTTCGCCCGACGTGGCAGCCCTGCCACGCGCCTCCACGCCCTCGAGCAGCGTGCAAGCGCCAGCTGCATCCGCGGGTGTCAAACAAGGCGGGCCACGTCAACACTAAGAGCCATGCGCACCAGCGGAAGCTCCTCAATTTAGAACGTCTTAAGAACTCCTCTTCCTATTCAGCGCTCTGCGGAATTGCGGCGCATGACGGTTCTGCTACGCTAACAGCAGGTTCGCTTTTCGTGGAATCGGACTTTTAATATTCACCGAGGGCTCTTTTGAGTTGAGTTTCACTTATGTTGACTCAGAACCTCGCTGTTGTTTGTTTCCTGATGACACTGCTACATTTCGTTTACTACACAGAATGCCTAAAGGTATAAAAATGATCAAAGCTTTGGAAAATTAATTTTACATGCGTCAGAACACTTCAGAATGCGTCATTACAAATAAAGCAGCCATCTAGAGTAACCATCTACAGTTTTACTCAATATTTTTATCCATCATGAGGCATGTTTAACTTTTACTTTCTAACTGTTTCTTCGTATTGCTGACATGAAAAATAGTGAAAAAGAAACTCTTTGACGAGGGAAATGTGAAATAAGTATGTGAACGTTATTGAATTACCAGAACGACGATGACAATTCAGATATTTCTAGGCAAGGAGAAATGTCTGCTATTAAATAAACAAAAAAGTAAATCATATTTTCAAAGAGAAGAAACATAAAATTAAAGAACTACCAATGTATAATTTCTACCTTTTGCAAGAACTAATTCTTCACTCTAGCTTAAAAAATTGAGAGGGAATCTTTCAGAAAAAGGGTAATTTAGTAACATTAGAACGAACTCGCTTTGTTATTTACATATTCTTTGTTCTTTGTAATATTGCTTGTCATGGCGGTTATTCTTAGAATCAATTATGTTCGTATGTCTTATGTAAAGATCTGTCATTCTCGATCTCAAAGATATTACAGACATTCTAAAGATATATATTGATATATTGCACATGTTTAAAACACATTTTGTCATAACACGAACAATATGCGGGTCCCATCAAGGAATAATAGTAAAATTGATATATGTAATAATCGGACAGCCGTATTATTACTAATTACTTCGGTCCTTTGAAATACCTTTTTTCGAAGGTGCAGACCTGTGTGACGTGCACTGAAGCAGGTGCAATATAATAGAAAACTGAGAAACGTGATTATCAAAAAGATTCGCTAGTGCTTCGATGAGAGGTTGATAAATCCTTTGTTTAGAAAATTGCAATCTTCACCTTCAAAAGATCCAAAACGCAATCCTTGGAGTGTTACACAATTCATGAATGAGCTCTATGATAAACTTGAAATATTCTGCGTACGTGATTCAAATATATTTTCTAAAATTCAATTAATAGAACCGTCACTTTATAAGAATGTTAATTCATTGCATGTAAATCCATATATAAGTAATAAAAATCAAAGATACTCGTAATATAATCCAGAAATGCATCCAAATGTGGATCCCAAATGCGTGCATAAAACCCTTCCTTACCATTTTTACAGTGTGTGAAAATAATGAAACATGAATTCGTTTTAATTATTATTTACACTCATATGTAGAAAAACACGTGTTACAAAATGTTGAGTTTTGAGATTTTTTCGAAACATATTTAGAACATTGTATGTTAGTTATGTTAGTGATGGTATGAAAATATTACTGACTTTCTCGTACAAGTTCTTTTTTCTTTCTGGTCGGGATACTTTTCGATTTTTTACCAACCCTTCCCGAGCCTAAGAAGCTTACCAGGGTCCAAATGTGTGATAAAAATGGTGAAATCGGAGATTTTTTCGCAAGCAAAGATGGCTCAGAATATCAACTGATGTCACTGCAGTGCCTATGACCGATAGGTTTTAGGGTTCGAAGGCAGCAGATTTTTCGACACTAGTTAGGTTGAATTCAGACCTGCCTGGGGGAGAATTCTAGCACTTGGCTGCTCTGATCGGTAGTGTTTCGGGGTTTCTCCAAACAACAGGGAAATGCTGTGGTAGTACCCTAATAAACCAGCCAAGGACCGCGCGCGATCTTTCTTTCCCCTTCTTTGTCCCATGTTCGCCCTTACCCACCCTTACAGACCCTTACACTATCACATTTGTCGAAGCCGACGTACGTCGGAGCCAAATGTCTCCATCCAGCAGGGGAAGATCAGCCAGATTTTTTTTCAAAATAAATCATGGAAGTATTTTTACAACATGGTATAAACTTGTGATGGTACAGAATATCACCCAAGGATTAGTGTACAAACAACAAGAAATTGGAACACCTGATTATCTGCAGAAACTAATTCGAAGCTTTCTCTCAGCTAGATACTTTCAAGTGAGGATAAATGATGCCATGCCATCGCTTTAACCAATTCTCGCAGGTGTCCCAAAAGTGTCGGTTCTTTCCCCAACACTTTAATCAATATTTACAGCAGACTATCCAACTCCACACGAAGCAAGTATAGCTCTTTATGCTGACGATACCGCTATTTTCACTTCACATACAGATATAATCTTAGTCTACAATTACATATAATCCTACATTTACATTTATACGAAGTGGACTAAAAAATGGAGAATTAAAATTAACTCCTTAAAATCACAATCTAAAATATTCACTCTCAGACATCCTTCCTTCCCTACACTCCTGCGAATAAATAACATTAATGTCCCCTGGCTTTCTCATTCTTCGCTAGCCAAATACGTAGGTGTCTTACTGGACAAACGACAAACCGCAACTGGACCGCGACGAACCAACAACGTGGAAACCGCACATTCAATCAACAGCCCATAAGACACGCGCCAAAATTCTAAACCTATATCCATTTATCAACAGAAATTCCACCCTCAATGTAGAAACTGCTCATCTATAAAATGATAATAAGATCCACAATGACATACGCATGTCCAATATGGCGCAACATAGCACCAACCAATCTATTCGTTTCACAGACAATTCAAAATAAATATCTAAGACAAACTTTGTAAGACCCTGGTTCATTTCAAATTCACAAATCCATCGAGAGCTTCAAATACCTCGCCTCTCAGAATTCATATCACAAACCTCTGAAAAATATTATTCTCTCCACCCAGCATCGAAAACGCTTGATGGCTAGCTTGATTACATAAGATGATAATTAATATTAAACTATAACTTCTGTGCTTCACTCGAATAATGTAGGGATTTTTCAGTGGAACATTTAAACCATTCATTATCTCTAGGTTTTTAACGATTATTTCATTATATAACATCGCTTGAAACTACTGGGATAACGTAATGGAAATGTAGTATGTAAATCAAACAAACGTGTGAATTATCTATTTGAGAATCCATACACTTTGTTATTAGTCCTTCAACTCTCACATTTCTTGAAGTGCCTGAAAATTTATACGTCAATTTGTTTTACGCATTTAAAAGATTAGGTTCTGTCAGTTGGGTCATTCTGCCGAGTGTGAGCTCTTTCATCACGAACGAAGTGTCGGTTGGGCCACTTGGCCGAGTGAGTGCGTATTTGCTGCTTCCCTATCAGCGTATTTCATGTACCTCCAAGACAGGCGAGGGCCACTAGATGAGGCAATGCCAATATTTTACAACTCACATCGATACTATCTGTTTTTCTCAGCCGATCTGTTTACTTTCCCTTCAGCGTATCTTCTCAATGCCCTTTCCTTTAACCTTTTGGCCTTTAATTTTTTTATTGTTTTCTACTACTTGAAATATTTATTGTCTGCTTTCTCCAAAAGTGATTTTTTATTTCTAGTTACGAAGTGGTGAAAAATGTTAATTGGGAAATCTGCTAAATAAAATTAATTGTGCTTTTGTATTTATTATAAGAGTTTAATTGTGTATATTTTCAACAGTAACTACGTTAACTTTCTATTATAGTTACACACCATGACACTACTTACTATCTTGTATTATCTATTATGAATTACTATTATGCATTTACGTGTTGCAAGGAATTACAAATTATCAAACGAATGAAGCCTTACACACAAGCCCTGTAGCGACAGCACTGAATCATATCAATGATATAATGGAAATATTCACCATAAGGTGTTCACGAAGCAAGAGAAAGAGTTAAAGCAGCGTAATAACCCAATAAAACAATAAATAACATCCACTCCACCACATGCGATTGCGTGTTTCTTGGCTGTCCCATCTCAGTACGTGTATAACAGTAATCGCTAACGTTCTGGGAAAAGGCCTCCCCTTCGTCCCGTTTCTCCACCTTCGCGATCTTCTCACTCTCCTTGCGCTTTCTTTTTTTTTGCCGGGCGCCGGGGCTATTTGCGTCCACAAAGCACGTCGCCACCCGAGCGGCGGTGCTTTTCTCCGCTCGGCTCCGAACCACGCACCTGACGTGGCCGGACGCGCAGGTGGCGGCGGGTCGCCGCCGCCGCCGCCGCCGCCGCTATCGTCCGCCATCGCTCGAACTGGGTGAAGGGCGAGCCGCCCCCGCCCCGTCGCAAGGTCAGTGCGCGGGCGCGGGCGCGGGCGGGACACCGCTGCCGCCGCCGCCGCCGCCTACGGGAATTCCGCGCGTCGCCCTCCCTCCCGCCGCCCCTCCAATCCCCTCCCCTCCTCACCCCACCCCCGCGGGCCATCGTCGCGTCGCCGCTGGCACCTGCTGCATCGCACAAAGGAAGTGCGGAAGCGCCTCTCGTTTATTTGCCTACCCGGCCGCCGCCGCCGCCGCCGCCACCGTCAGGCGCGGGAGGCCTGAGTTGCGAGGTGGGTTCGTTGTTTGTGGCAGCGTTGAGGTCACCTACGCTTTCAACACGAAAAATCCTCGAAATCAAAGGGACGAAATATTTTCAAGGCAAAGGTAGTTCCATTGCAAATATTAATTTGATATTGTAATTTGAATTTAATTCAATATTTGCAATTTGAATTTAAGTCAATATTTGCAATTTGAATTTAATTCAATATTTGTAATTTGAATTTAATTCAACATTTGTAATTTGAATTTAATTCAACATTTGTAATTTGAATTTAATTCAACATTTGTAACTTGAATTTTATTTGATATACGAGTATATTTCAAATTCATATTATCAAATAATAGTAAGGGTTCAGATTAAGTGTACCTACATACTACATAACATACTAGCTTCAAAAAGTTACCGAAATATTTAATTATTCATTTCATATGTATTCGATAGCCAATTTTTGTTTATTGGATGATAGTAGCGTTCATGAAATCACTTCATTAGAATTTTGACAACGATAACAAAACAATGACAAATGACAATGATAATACAAAAAACAGTGCGCAGATTTGCGGCGGCCTGTGCATATCTTGTTGCAGAATCAATAATTGACTCAGAGGTAAAATAGAATAATTACGATAATTGTTTCAAATATGACGCGCATAAGAAAAACGTGTATAAAATCTAAGAATACAATCAAATGTATTTTTAGAGGAGACAATGAAAATATTTTTGTTTAAATTACGTAATTCTGAACTTGAACATATAATACATATACAAAGACATAGAAGTTGTGGTAGTTGATTGTAAAGGAATATTTAATAAATTTGCGATATTCATTGTTGTTAAGCGCACGTAACACGCATTGATAGAAAGTTCAACAACTGAGGCATCTATAAATTACCCGATACTTTACTTGTCAAATTTCAGAAGTTATTCGTATCTAATAAATAACAAATTACTGTAAAGGACATTTCATCATTACTAACGATGAATGATAATAAATGTCAAGAAATGGCGTAATAAGGCAACAAATTAATAATCTAGTGTCATTAACGTCGATAAAGAACCTAAGTAGTTCTGTAAATTTCCTTTGGAACCAATAATGGTATATTAAGCTGAAATGAATCATTAAAACGAGTATGCAACTCACAAAACATTCTGATTAGGTCTTATATAGTACAATTATTTTGTCACGAGGCTCAATATTCATTTATAAGATAGCATATGTTATCTCAAGACTGAAGAAAGTTGCATGTCAATAACACAAAACTTTTCCCTAACAAGAACTAAACAGTGAAGTAAGTTTTATAAATTACAGGAGCCTTGTAATTTTGTACACATAATGATAATCGTATTTTGTCTAATTATGTGTATATGTTTTATTGAAAAAATATTAATATTTCATAAGTAATATTATAGAATTTTATGGTGATTCTTTTTGTGAAAGAACAATATTACGCAAATCAGAAAATTGTTATATAGGTGTGAACGTAGGAGGGACCACCACTCGTGTATTTGTCAATATTGCCAGAGCTTCGATGAGAGATTGATCAATCGTTTAATCATTCGTTGAGAAAATTGCAATCCCTACCTTCAAAAGATCTAAAAAATAATCCTTACAGTGATATACAATTCAATAATTGGCTCTATGATAAACTTGAAATATTCTATTAAGTACTTCAAATATATTATCTAAAATTCAATTAACAGAACAATGACTTCATAAGAATATTAATTCATTGCGTTTAAATTCATATATAAGTAATAAGAATAAGTGTAATAAAACACCATAAATAAATCTTACTCTAACAAAGTACCAAGGGTTGAAATATGCAAATGTAGTTATGAAAATGTAAAATGGCAAATGTTTCAAATCTAATTGTATTTTTCTTTAGCTCATTACCATTAAAAGTATACTTTGTAATGTTAAAAGTAGTACAATGTAACGTACTACAGAACGAAATGTATTTATGAAAAACAGAGAAATCAGTCTGAATCAAAGTTCTGTGTTATGTTAATCAAATTTTCCCTAGAACGTAACCATAAATTCACATCGATGGTAATCCAAAATTATATGTTCACATTATGATATTAAAATACATGTTACTAATGTCATTTCAAATATTTGGTCGAAAATGAGCATTCTACATTTTAAAGAAAATTAAAGCAAAAGATGAAATGCAGTATCTTTCAGGATTAAAATATACGTCTATTTAATATTGGTACTGACTAAATCTGTCTATTGCCATTTCAGCAGAATTCGCATACGCTAAACATCTTAAAGTCTTATTTCTTTAGATATTTTTTACGATTTCTTAATACGATATGGCGTTCTTGCACAGGAATAATGTTCTATACTCCGTAAACATGTACAGGTAAAAGGAAATAACAACAACAACATAACTTGAGGTGCACCGTTCTGGCTTAAGAAGGAAGTATACTTTAATTCCAAATCCAAATTTATTCTGATTATTTGTTACCGACACAAATGTAACTTACAGTATATACTAAAGATATTCTAATATTACTCAACACAACGAAGTAGTGTTTTTATTAGAACATTGTATGGTACGTTTGCACATTTATGATATACTCGTAGTTGCCTGAATACGTAATTACTGAAACCACATTTCTGATAAACCAACCCGAGAAATAGGATTGAGTGAATGATTTGAAAAACTCAATCTCATTTTCCTAAACAGAGCATCCCGAGGCGGAAGAATGATTGCATTCTCCCCCCCCCACACACACACACACAAATTTCTCCCCAATGTCTCGCTGGGTCCAGTGGAGACCAGGTCATCACGTGTCCAGTGGCGTGACAAGGAAAACTTCCGTCTTAGACGTAGTTGCACTATTCAACACGAGGGACCCGAGAGCAGAATCTTACGTGATCAATTCTTCCATTACAATAGCTATAAGGGAAGTTCCTCAAACGGTTCTTCAAACGTGATAGTCAGCGACCTCGGCGAAAGACGAAGGAGTTGAAAATACGCGGATGCAAACAGATGGAGCAGCCGGCTACTTGAATTCGATCTAGCAATGTAGCTAGGTTCGAAAACTGTGCCACCGTCGGAGCTCGAACCCAGAGATCTCCCGTTCACAGGCACACTAGTGACGTCAGTTGATATCCTCTGCCCCCTTAACTGATACTCTCACTTTATCTCTGCACTGATTGTTGTAAAGATCAATCAGCGTGACAATACCACATATCTAGTTCTTGTTTTCTGCACATCATGAAATAATGCATGAAAATGGCAATGGCCGGCCGCAGTGACTCAGGGTATTAATTGATGTCACTGCAGTGTCTCTGCTCGGAGAATGCTACAGTTCGAGTCCTGTCGGTGCTCGAATTTCGACAGTAGCTTGACAGCTAGGTCGAATTCCGTCGCTGTCTGGAGGAGAATTCTGGCGGCCGGCTGCTCTGATCGACACTCCTCCGTGGTTTCTCTATCCACGCGTTTCCACGACTCTTATTTCAAAATGTGCATCGTGCTATATATTCTAAACCGCCCAAAATTAATATAATGAACTGTAGTGATAATGTATTTCCCAACAGGTCCATGGTAACAAAACAATGATGCGTTGAGCTCTCACTGTAACGATTAACTGATAGTGGCAGTGGATTCCCCAGATGGGGAAATGTGATTGATGGAAATTGACAGAAGCTGGCGATTGATCGCTGGGAATATCGCAGTGAATGAGAAGGGCCTGACGTTGCGGAGATTTGAAATATTTATTGAACGAAGAGACATTGTGGCCGTAAGACGATTATCCGCTTTAGTGATTTTGAATAAGTATTGTTTTTAATGTCATGACGTTTTTTTGATCATGGAGTAAGTTATCTAAACAAACACGTGCCAAGACACCTTTTAATTATAAAAATTGTAAAGGAGGTAGGGTAAGGCAATGGGTGCGACAATACAAAAAATGACTTGAAAAAAGTTTCATTCAGGACGAAGCGTCGTGTGTAAGTTAAACGGAACTAGATTGGTTCAGAGACACTACGAGTATGTGAAGGCAACGGACACGATACATGCATTGGCCGATGCTCGCTCACGCAGTCGTGTGTAGCTGCAGCTGGGCTCCAATGGTCTCAGCATAAGAGGTAACTCAGTGACGTTTTAAGAGACTGAGAATGGTGCACGATGATATATGGACAGCCTTCACTCCCACCGCATGGATATTATTCACAGCTCAGCACCGCCTCCAGATTAGACTTTACTGTTTTGTAATGTATCCGTTCCGACTCGGAACCGATTCAAATTTCATTCAATGCAGGCTTAAAATAACGTGATTTTTTAAAATAATACCTTTCTAATTCTCGTTGAACAATTTTACTAAGTGTAGAAAGGCACGAAACACAATAGTAAAAATAGCAGGAGCGTTGAAAAAAAAGTCGTTTTATTAATTATATTCAATTACATACTTGTCGAGGTTAAATGGTAAAACAGTGAAAGGAATAGACAAACAACATTTGAAAGGAAGGAAAGAGGAAAATGGAAATTGAGAAGTCAGAGAGTAAAGGTTGGATAGGGAGGGGGTGTCGTTATAGAAAAGAAGACGAAGAGAGGTTGAAAGCAGAGCAGAAGAAAGAAGAGGAGGATGTTGATGCGTATAAGGAGGAGCAGTTTAGGAGAAGGAAGAAAGAGCACTTAGATAATATCAGGAGGCGATATTTCAATTTATATCACGTTTAATATTAATGTATTCCAGTCATTTCGTCGAAAGCGGCCGCGCTGATCTCCGTGAACTTTAAGGCCGCCTTCTAAGGACACTTCACACGCTAGCCGTCGGCCGCAGGAGTAAAATAATATTCGCTCTCTGCAAGATACACAGGTTATTCGTCTCTTTCCCGACGAAGCGTATCGTGTTTCCATCCGGCTGAATGGGCCAAACGTAACCTACTCCACCGAAATACGAATGCCTCACAAAGCAGCGAATGCACTAAATCTCGCGCTGCCAAGGCATGTTTTATGCAGGAGGCCGGCCGTCGGCGGACGGCCGCTGCGTTGGCCGCGCCGGCGGAAAATCGCCGGTAAATCATACGAGTGGGCGGAGCGCGGACGGGGTTTTTTTTTTTTGGCGGGGCGGGGCAAAAGGGGCGGGGAGGCGAGGCGGGAGGGCGAGGCGGGGGCGGAAGGTGAGTAGCCGGGAGGCGAGAGGGCGGGAGGGCGAGGGCGGGGCGGGCGAGGGGCGGGTGAAGGCGGCGGGGGGGAGGGGAGGAGCGGGAGGGCGAGGGCAGGGAAGCGCGAGGGGCAGGAGGGCGAGCGCAGGGAGGGTGGAGGGCGGGAGGCGATGGGCAGGGAGGCGAGGGGCAGGGAGGACGAGGGGCAGGGAGGCGTGAGGGCAGGGAAAAGGCGAGAGCATGGCGGCAGGGGCGGGAGGGCGAGAGGCGTGGCGTGCGAGGGCGGAGAGCGAGCAGGCGGCGCGTGCAAGCGAGGGGCGGGGCTGGCCGGTGGCTCGGCTCCTGTTTCGATGCGAGTTGCCGAGTGCAGTCAATACGCACGATATGCAATTTATCTTTACAACAATCAGATCAGAAACACAAGTGAGAGTTCAATTGAGGGGGCAGAGGGTATCAACTGATGTCACTGCCGTGCGTCTGAACGGGAGGTTACTGGGTTGGAGTCCCGATGGTGGCACGATTTTCGAACCTAGCTACATTGCTAGATCGAATTAAAGAAGCCGGCTGTTGTAATCGGTAGTTACCTGTGGTTCCTACAATCAACACCCGGCGAAAGCCGGAGTACCCCAACGAACGGGCCACGGATCATTTCCCCCTTCCTTCTCTTATTCTCCTCCCCCCTTACACACAAGCACTATGCTACCACACATGTCAGGAGGCCAGTCCAGAGCTTAGAGCACTGCCTAGCTGGTGCGATGCTGCGCTAGTGAGAGACCTATATGGGAAAATTTGGCAAGACGACGTGTATCTCGCCATTCAGCGGAAGAAGAACACCGCCATCTCCTGTGATAAAACATGCACAACACTTATGGGAATAATGACCATAGTATATGATGCGCCTGAAACCCGAAATTTTCAATCGGTCAATCAGAAGTGGGCGTGGTTTCCAATATGTAAACTACTAACATACGCGAAAAGAGTTGAATGATCATTACATGAACGTTGATGGAGAAATATTAGTAGGGACGTTATACCTAACTACATATTTAAGTTAGATTTGATATTTAGGGGGCAATACAACTGGAACCCCATGTACTTTCTAAGCTTTATATTTACTGCTAAATATTAATCAATGAAACTTGTCATTAGTGTGAAATGAACCGGCTTTAAAAAACAGTTATTGCGAATATACTGTGCCATGTTTCTAAAAGTACATAACTATAACGAAACTGTGGATATTGCATGCCAAACTAAAAACGTTGCTCGATACCAATTCACAGAATGTGGCCTGAAACGAATCGGGACATTGATTGGGACAGGGGAAAAAGATTGGTACTTAGCCAGGTGTAAATGGAGAAGACGATTGACGAGAACGGGGGATGAATGAGGGAGCACTCAGGACCCAGTTAAGGTACGAGATTTAGACTCGTAAAAGCTAACACAAAATCAATGAGACGATTTTTAAGAGTAATAACTCGTCGCTGCCTGCGAAAGCATAGCAATTGCGTTCAATTCTGTGAAATTTGCTGTGAGGGCTCAGTTAGTATTATAATTTTACAACCGTTATACAAATAATACGTCAAAGTTTTTGCTGTATCACGAATACTTTTTAAATTTAGGCGAACTTTTGAATCAAAAACAGCTCTGATGATTCTCATGGTACAGAATTTAGGGATCCTAATCACCCATCGTGGATGCTCATAAATATTGTAGAGGAAGAAAATACCTTTGAGAGCCGCTTTTACTATTACGACCAAAGCCAGATGGTAGAGAAGTACAAATAAGTTAACAGATATGAAAGGATGATTGTTAAAGAAGCACAGACACGAATATTGTTGCCGAAAATGAAATCAATGCGTCGAACCAAAGTAGTACGTTGCTCCCGTCTACGTGATTCCATTTATTGTTTTCCTTATTTACTCAGTAAGTTACCGAGTTATTGTTTTACGTGAATAAGGCGATTTACAACTAAAGTAATCAGGTCCTGCACGCAAAACCAGTAATCCACTCAATTCTGCTTTCGTTTTGCGCGGGTTCCCCTAGTATTCAAGTAAGGTGTCTGCCCTCACAACAATTCATTTGATGAACTGGTGTTCTTTCTCTGAAGAAATAGACTCGCTTGTAGTTTGCGTTAATATTTTTCTTTCCTCCATGCGAAATAATACCGATTCTTTTCAAGAAGTGTTTTTCTTTGAGAAGGAGTGAGTCAGTTTCTTTTTTAAACTATTTCATTCATAATTCATGATTTTTATTTATCGTCTCTACTCACGCTACACTTCGATTAATTTAGTGTCCTTTGACAGATTATCAGCAGTCACGGTGTCATCCAATCGGGAGCATAAACGTCACCACAGTGACGTCACTGTAGTGACTTGCAAGCTCCCGATTGTATTACACCGGAACAGCTGATGAACAGTTAAAGAACACTGTAAATACATCGTTATCCAAGAGCCTAGAATGTATCAATCTGATCGTGGATGCGAAGGAAGTCCGAGGAACCAGCGGCGCGTAGGCGGACAAGGAAACGCGCCGCTCATTTTGGCAGCGGTCCCCGGCGGTCATGGCCCCCCGCCTCCCCCCCTCCAGGCCCCACACCCAGTCCCTCCCCTCCCACACTTATTCCGGACGGCTGCGGGAGCGTCAGGCAAATCGCACACTCATGTATTTGGCGGTTCCCTCCCGCACTCAACAGGATTACTCACGGAGGAGACATCGTTTGAAATAGTCTCATGCGAATCGCGAATGTTGTAAAGTCGGATCCAGGGTGGATCCAGCTGTTAAATTTGGAAGGGGTGTGCAATTTTGGCCAAAAGAAATTATATTAGATAATCCAGTGTTTACAATGGAAATTTCAACACTTACATAGAATATGTTCGTGTTCGGCAAGTACAATTTATAATCGTGCTCGCAAAAATTCATGTTGTTTCTTATGTTAGATTTTCGATACGTATGTAATACCCACCTCCGAAATGGGCTGAGTTGTCGAGCATTTGGTCAAATTTGGTGTGACATTTAGTTGCACTCGGGTGTCTGACTGTTTTTTTTATTTCTAAGTTCACCGCCTGGGAGCTTGTTTATTTTAGTACTTTCTTAACATTATTTTTATTTCTTATTTTTTATTTATTTTAATAAAACTGTGAGAGAGGGCTACATTTAATTTCTTTTATTCACCAAATTAAAGACGCATATTAATGACCAATAACGTGCTCCGTTGCTACAGTATTGCTTTATCTCCTAAAGGTGATAAAAATGTCTAAATCTGCTCCTTTGGGAGCTTTGAGTAGTGGCGTACGAACTTCTGACGGCGGGAGAGCAAACTATTTCATCTGACGAAACCTAACATATCCTTCTTATTTGGTATTTTCCTAAAATTAGGAATAACGTAAATTAATGCATCATAGGCCCTGTACGACGATAAAGACAAATTATGCACTTGAAAAAGATTCCTCCCTCAATCCTAGTGTCGATCGTTACGTAACCCCTTACATTCGGATATAAAGTTCGTCTTTATCGTATTGTGCAAATAAATTACTATTAGTATTATTTTAACTACTACTTACATACTTTCTTAATGGGTTTGGCTCGCTTTCCAATTCTTTTCACGAACTCACTTTTTTACTCTTAAGAAAAGGTACAGCATGTATTTCCCGTGAAAATATTACTTTTCTCCCTGCAAATGAATATCGATTTTCCCCCAAGAAGGTTTTGGAATTGAGAGATCGTAAACACTTGGAACCACCCTTGGATTTTCAAGTCATGAATTGAATATGCAATCATATCCTTTTCTTAAGTAAGATAACGAGTTCGTAAGAGGGACGGGTGAGAGAACCAAACCCATTAGGTCTCTTGCCTGATTAATAGAGGAAAAGTTCGAATCTGAAGTGTATACGAGCAGAATAATATTCCATTTCTGAAAATTAATTTAACAACAGGTTCTTGATGCAAATAAACCACTCATTGCATGTCGTGATTTTTGAGACGTGTTTTACTTGTCATAAGACTAAGGAGTTAATCATTTCGACATACAACATATTTTGCCATTGAATCAATATATTCTTAAGATTTCTTTGCATATTAACAAATAAGTTACAGCACCATATGATTTTAAATGAAACAAATTAAATGCATTTCCAATATCATTACCAACAATCTTTTCTGAAGAAATAACTCGTGTATCTGCACATCGCTGTTTCTTTCCGGTATTTTCTGTTCGTGGTGGTTCTAAAAAATTTTTTGTTCGTGGTGGATTACCAGGAATATTTTTATCAATTGATTTATAAAAAAATGTTTTAAAAGAAAAATCCCTATCGGATAATGCAATCCATAATAAAGTAATACGTTAAACATTCGAAAAATAATATTTCATCGAAGCGACATTAATTTTAGAAATAAATGTGTTATACAGTACAATAATTTTCTTAAATCAAAAGACAAATGTAAAGTGTTGCGCACGCCTGCAACAGTCAAATATTTGTTTCTCCAGTCAAAAATTCAACAGTCAAATACTATGAAAAATACATTTAAAAAAAATTATTCACGAACTTACTTTTACATACATTTACTTAATTTATTCGATTTGATTACGCTTGGTATGTCCCTCTATCGTTGGTATGTCCCTCCATCGTTTCTTTTCAAGATTTCATGAATTTAAATAAGCTTACAAAGTCAGTGATCTACAAATCAGCATGTTTTAGCCATAACTGGTAAAACGAAAAAGTATACGCCCAGTTATAAGGCAAATTATTTTTTACTTATCCTGGTAAGCTGCTATTTTAAGAAGGTGAGGTAATCTTGTTACTAGCAAAAATAATAAATAAATAAATTAATTCATGAAACGGAAACATTCAGGGTTATACGTCACATGTGAATAACCCGCCATTTCCTGTTCACACCGTTTGGGAAATGTACAAAACGTAAAGTGAATCTGAAATGATTGGAAGATGACCCAAACATGAAACAGCAGCACGAAAACGAATATATAAGGAAAGAAAACGGGTAAAAGCATTTCCTCGAAAGTAAATTTAGTTATTTTTGAAGAAAGACAAGTAGGCTTTTCCCTTGCGATGAATAAATTAAGCATCCTTGAGATGACGGCCTCGCAACGCGAGCGCAGTGCGAACGCAAAAGGCTGCCGGGCCAGCAGCAAGGAAGCTGTCATTTGCGCACGCGTGCAGCGGTCGGGGTCACGGCGTCGAGGAAGAGGACGTGCGAGCCGAGTGTCGATCACGCAAGTCTTGTCCTTCCTTTCATCACATTAAAACATTCTTTGCTATTTTCACGGCGGAAACAGTTTTCACTGACATAACACGGTTCTCTATTTGCGAGAATGTCTCACAAGACAAGACAAGCTGGCTTTGGAGCTTCAGTAGCAAACGTACATAATCATTCAAAACAATTGAACTTTATTGAATATATTCCCGGTCCTCGTGTAATGCATAAACGTGCAATAAATTTAGGCATTCATCTTCACTCGTAAATCTAATAACTAATACTTGAGCGACCTACAAGGAACATTCCTGTGTCATAACGAATGGGTTATTAAAAACTGAATAGGTCCACATATTTTTATCTCATATGTATTAATTTCGTTATTGCATGATTTTATATGAAAGTGTAGATATTTCAGTGGCAGTAGCAATTATGTCGAGTTCTGATCTCTACAAATCACATATGTTTGAAAAAAGGAGATATTTAGATTGCTTGAAAAGAAAGAGTACGAGTACTTTCATGTTAGTCCTTCTTTCTAGACAGAAGAAAATGTGAATCGCTTATTATATTTTTATTAAATATTCGACGCTACATCAGAACAAATCTTATTCTAAAAGTAACAATAAGAGATTTATCAAAAAATATGCGGATATATAATAACGTAGTTTTCGTTGAAAAGGACAATGGAAAATCCCATCAGAATGAAGGTGAAGAAATCTTGCACAAGAGAAACATTATTTGGTCATGAAGAATACAAAAATGAAAGTTGATCTTGGAAGAAAATAAATTAGTCCTCAAGTGAAAAAAATAGTCAAAGAACTGAGAAGTACACAATGAAATTCTAGAGGAAGCCAAGATTAACCGCAGGCTCTAGCTCGGAAATGGAGGAGAAGAGTTCTCGAGGAAGGCGCGCCACATTTCACTTGCTGTCAGTTGGCAAAATCGAGAGTCCTCGAGAGGGGACGTGGTTGCTCTGCGAGCGCCGACAGTCGGCGCGGCGTCCGAAACCAATTCTCGGACAGGGCACGGGGCGTTAAAGCACGGGAGGGGAAAGAAGGTTTGCAGCGCAGGCCGTCTCCTCTCTCTCTCTCTCTCTCTCTCTCTCTCTCTCTCTCTCTCTCTCTCTCTCTCTCTCTCCCTCTCTCCCTCTGTCTGTCTCGACGAGGAGAAGAAGAAGAAGAAGAAGAAGAAGAAAAGCAAGAGCAAGAGCAAAAAAAAGACCAGAAATTGGAAATACGTAAAATATTTTTTAAATTATCTTTGAGGAGAATGTTGAAATCAATTTTAATATTATGTCAGTCCCACAATACAATTGTGAGTGAAACTGTCTCTTTTTAGGTACACATCCCAATCTTCTAATTTTTTAATGCCGCCAGTGCGCTGATTATTATTAATGATACTTATTAATAATGATAAAATTTCTGCTACCAGAAGCAGAAAGTTTATCATTACTAATAATTTAGCATAGTAATAATTTTCTTTACCAAAACCACATGTAAAAATTTTGATTTGTTCTTCAATTTTATAAAAGAATAAATAAAAAAGAGCAGTTGCACATAATATTTTTGTTTTGAAGATTCCTTAATCACGCCCAAAAATTTGGGGTGTCATTAGAAAGAAAATTTCTTGATCATTTCTTGAGAAATTCATTTTACTTCCTGGAGATAAAAATAGTTTTCAGCACGTTCGATCGTTCTTTTTTCTTCGTGTTAGATTGTGCACAACTCGCAAAGGAAGTTAGAAGTTCAAAGCAAAAGTTCAGAGCTTGGTTTACAAGTCAGTTCTTCGGTTTTGTAATATTATAGGAAGTTCAGGTTTTCGAGGAACCCATCATACTTCACGGGAGGAGTGATAGTAGACTAGCAGAATCTCTAAATTCTGAATAAAATTAAATTAATTATTTGATATTCTGAGCGATTGAATCACCAATGTCGAAGTACTCTCATTGTTTATATACGTTGGGCAACATTCCAATTTTTACTCACGCCCACATCCGGGCCCATATGACGTAACGCACAGTTCAAACCCTGGCCTTTGCAGATCAAATTTTATTTTATAGTCTTAACCAGACACTGACATATTTATATTTAAGTGATTGCTGTTGGCCAACATGGAGCATAATTTATCAACAAGTCCGACATATAGAGATACATGTATAAACGTGAAATTGTTTACAATCGCATGTGATACAAACACAGGACGGACGATTCGAAAGGAGCAGATGGAGTGAGAGCAGCCAGTGGAACGGAAGGAGTGAAAGGAGGGGCGGCTGGAGCGGAAGAAACGAAAGGTGCAGATAGAGCGGGAGGAGCTAGTGGAACGGAAAGAGCAAAAGGAGCACGTGGCGCGAGGAACATATTGGGAGGTGCTCGATGGGCGGGGTCGGAACGTATGGGCTGGACGGCCATGGTAAGCGAGGGAGACGGGCATATGGTTTGGAGTGGACGAGATTTCTTGATGATTTATTCTGACTATTGCACTCGTCCAATTCGAAACCAATAATAATTAACTGCACATATAAAATGCCACAATCAGTACAGTGTATCCTAAAAAAATCCCTTTTTCTACTTTTCTTACCGCCCCTTCCTTCTGGCCAATAATAAGCTGAGACTCGTCTCTGAGGTGATATGTATTGATCGGTGTGTTGATGTGAAACATACTGCGTGTCTACTATACCTAGCTACTTTGATTTTAACGTGCTTTCCATTATTTTCAATATTTGGCGCATTTTGGAACTCTGATGGGTGTAATTTCGTTCGTGGAATAGTCCTATTAATAGTACCCGTGCTTCGGAATTTCCAGATGAATTCTGTCCTCCTTCTTGAGTCGGGGATTTATCGACAATTTCCAAAGCCCTCGAGATACTACCTAGCAATGTTCGGAAATCGGCCAGCGATTTTGTAAAAGAAAAAACGTTCGCAGGTATGCAGAAGGAAAAACAAAAATGTTTTGAAAATAAACATGATCGTGAGTGAAATAAATATGTATGAAGACTTTATGTCTGCTACTATTTCACTATATAAGTAATATACACTTATAAGTAATATACAAATGAATGTAGTGTGTTCAGCAAAAATCTTATCCACAAATAATTCGATTTTCATGAAATCTTCTTTATTGATATATTTCAATTTAGAATAGTACGACATGCTATTTTTCTATAGAAGATCTATCAGTAACATTTTGGTCAGCCTGGATAGCCGAGGAGGCTAAGCCTGAAGAACCATAGTTTCATAGTACCTAAAGGGTCGAAATACGCCCGGGGCATGGATGTTTAGGTGTCTGTATATCGTTAGTGTTGCTCCCAAAGTTAATTACAGTAGGAAGTTGCTACATGACCTTAGTAGTCACAAAGCGACCTTAAATGGGTTTAAGCGAAATTAAAATAGTTTTGGTTACACAAAGAGATCCGCAATGCATATACTAGATATTGAGGAACAGCGATGTAATTTGGTTGGGTGGGGAGAGAGGATGGTGAGGGTAAAGCTGGGCCCCCACATCAGCGATCTTCCAACCACACGCCTAGATATGCTGTACATATGCTGTTTGACGACCATTATTAGTACAAACCATATAGTTGTTCAAGGGAATAGCTCCAGAAAGCAAACAAATTACTTTGCCAATCCGTAGGAATTTCATTTCCCCGACATCACATCAGAATTCAAACACAACACGGTGTGTACTTTGTATAAACATAGTTCTAACCGTGTTGTGTGGAATTCGACCCCAAGGATGGAAAAATAAAACTCCAAAACTTCTGCAAACTAATATACTTGTTTGATTTCTGGACCAAATCCCACAAACAACGGTATGGATTCAACGTCTAAATATATTCTCGCGTACGTGGAGAGGCTGGGCGTGAAGAACTTCGTGAACAACCATTTTGTATGGTTTTGTTCAGCAGTTTGTTTGCAGCTGCAGGCCACAAGTCATTGTATATCGATCCAATCAGCCACGCCACGACATTGGTCTCCCAAACAAACCCGAACATGTGTCCTCGCGTACCTGACAGACCGGGCGTGCAGAAGTTAGTGGACAACCATATGGTGAGGTTTTGTTCAGTAGCACGTAAAGGCCAGTCGTTATTTTATATTATTCTATTGCGGCACGCCGCATCATTGGCCTCCCAACTACTCCTACTCCTAGATGTGTCCCGGCGTGCGCAGGCAGGCCAGGCGTGAAGCGCTGACTCCCCCACGGCCGGCGCAGCGCCAGGCGGCGGCGGCGGCGGCGGCGGCGGCGGCGGCGGCGGCGGCCCCGAGTGCAGCGACTGCAGGCGGCCAGGCCAGGCCAAGCCAGGCGCCGCGCGGGCAGGGGCGGCCGCGGAGGCTGCGGGCCTCTGTGGGTTACCGTGCGGGTCGTCGCTCCGAAGCTTGGCCCAGTCCTCGGCGCGCGCTCGTCGGCAACGCGGCGCGCTTCTCTACCGGCAGCGACCGCAGCGCCGACGGCGGTGAATGCTCGCACTGCTAGGTTGGGCGCTTCTCTGGAGATGAGCTGGCCGGAGAGAAATGTTCACTAGGGCCTCGACCTTTGAACTCTAATTTCACTTTCTTGCATAGAACTGCATTCGTAGTGTGGGGAAAAATACGTAATTCTGCAGCGAATAACGATGACTTTTTGGCAGAAAATTTAGTATTTTATGTCTCTGAAGCTGAAAACCTCCATATGTAATAAATTATTTCATCCAACACATTATGTAGACAGATTCCACGATTTATGGGTCCTAGATTCAAATTGGATTATATAAAAAAATCTCTCCGCCTGTGAATATTTCTAGTGACTAAATAGTAAGCAATATTTTCGCCAAAATGTTCCTCCGATCGAACTGGCCGATGTCGAAGCCCCTTGAAATTAAAACGTAAATTATAATTTTTTGAGTCTATTCTATATGTAGTCTCAAGGAATTTCTCCATTTTATCTCAAATACTACTATGATTTTTTTTATTACGAAGTTCGCCTCTAAAAAAGGTTCTATCCTATTTGCATTGAACTCTAGGATTTCGAATGTTGCAAAAGCTAAAAGTAATGCAAGTACGCGAGAATGCCTCTATTTACAGCTGCCCGTAGCAAGGATGATCGTAAAAACCAATGGCAGGGTGGGGGAGAAGGGAGAAGGGAGAATGGGCAAGCCAGGGGAGGCGGGGTGATGGAAGAAAGCGCAAGACAGGAGAGTGAGGATGGATTTACAGAAGTAAATGACTGGTTTTGTCATAAGCGTTTAATGGGTGTATAAAGCTTTTCCGGTCGCATTGGGGCCCTCTTCAGTACTACAAAACCAAAAATCTAAATTACAATCGTGAATTATAACGTATAATTAATAAATATGAATGAACATATTATAAAATATAATTTATGAATATTAGCGACATAATACACAATTGTAATTTAGATATTTTGTTTTGTAGGACTGAAAATGATCGGAATGCAACCGAAAAAGCTTTACGCAGAAATAAATACTTAGGACACAACAACGCCTCATATTTACTTCTCGTGTAATTATGCCAATGTCATGAACACCACATAATTTCCTACCACAGAGGACGGAGCTGGACGGGTGGGACGAGAATGGCTGGACGAGAGAGGAACGGAGGGTCGAAGTAGCTCAGGCCACAAGCACTAAGAGAGGAAGCAAGCAAGGAAGGGAAGGGTAGAGTGGGGATTAACCGTACGTAGAAATTCTTCCGTGTCTAATTGGAGATTGACTATTCCATTCGTGAAATTAAAACCAGTAGTGTTTATCTATGGGTAAAAAGGCACCAATCAGGGCGGTGTATTTCAAAACGTTTATGGCTTTTTCTATCCGATTTTCCTTACCGCTTCTACCTACTGGGCAATCATAAACTGTGATTCATCTATCTTAGGTACTTCACCGATCGCTGAGTCTCATGCCACTTTAATATAGTTTTAGTTTAGTTTCAATATTTGGTTCATTATGGAACTCACTATGGAAAATAATTTCACTCATCGAATATTCCTATTAAAACACTCGTGCATTCTTAAATAAATCCCCTCCTTGCTTCGCGAGCGGAATTTTTCGACAAATTACAAAGCACTCGAGGCATTACGTGTGATAAATTCCCGGGCAACGCAGGGTATTTAAGCTAATACGAACTAAATAAATATACTAGGTATCTCTGGGAGAATGGTGCCGTGAGTTTTTCTGCCTCCGAATGTTCTTGCCATGAAATCTGTGTGCATATGAAACATTTACACGTTGATAAACAACATCACTTTAATATGATTAATATTGCGATGTTTGTTTATTCATAAGTTCAGTTTCTCTCACTTAAAATATTCAGTCCCCGACGTTATCGAAAATGTAAGTTTGTAAACTTACATGTTTTATGCTAAACTTTGTAATAAAATGTAAATAATGCTTGTACCATTAAACTAAGCATTTAGACCCACGCAAATGCTTTTCAGATTAATACGGGTCACAAAAATGACAGATCACCAATTTTTAATGAAGAAACTGGTCCATTTATTGAAACGCCAGCACAAAATTCCACATTGATTGCTTGTCACATTTATTCTCCTCCCACAACTGTTGTTTCACACGTTGGTTCTTAAAACTATACTAAAACAAGTTTTTTAATGAAATGTACGTCTGGAGTTACAGAAATACATTACTCATCAATTTTAGACCAAGGGGTTCCTTGCATTAAACAATATACTAGATTTGGTTACTAACACCTACATGAAACACGTGTAACTAGATAGTACAATACGTAAATAAAACAAGAAAACTGTGTAAAAGAAATATTTTTAAAAAATATTGAATTTTCCCAGCAAATGAGATATATGTACGTTACAAACAAT
The DNA here is from genome assembly GCA_017312745.1 of Gryllus bimaculatus. Classification (NCBI taxonomy): domain Eukaryota; kingdom Metazoa; phylum Arthropoda; class Insecta; order Orthoptera; family Gryllidae; genus Gryllus; species Gryllus bimaculatus. Next base: position 1,163,017 of record BOPP01000168.1, read on the forward strand.
ACATTTGTTATTTGGTATATCTTTTCAATTCTTCATTAATGTTCGTTAAAATAAAAGAAGCTACTAAAATTGACTTAAGTTTGAAGACATACTACATGCCATTTCAAGTCTATAACACAAATTGCTTCTCCTCATGGAAATATCCTTAAGAAACCCGGTATATCGAAATTCGAGTAACTTGTTTTAACTATTGGTTTGACCTTAAAGTGGACAATCGCTACTTCGATGGCTTTTGCCCCCGCCAGCTTCTGGTGAGCTTCGTGGACGCTGGGCCGACGCCAACGCAACAGGTGCAGTGGGCGTCCGTGGCGGCGGAGAGTTATGATCGGTAATTGCAAGAGACACAGCTGCATCGCTACTGTCGCCCGGAATCCCATAATTTCTCCCGCCCTATTGCCAAACTTGTATGCAGAGTGCACAACGTAATTAATCGATTTGAATTCATCTCACCACAAACGATAACGTTCAACGAAGACCCCTTGAATGTAACGGCTTGAACTCTGTTATTACGCTCTTAAATAATGTTTCTTTTATATTAGTATTTTGCATGGCTCGTTGATGGTTGCGTGGTAGAAAATCAGATCTGCCCATTTTGTGGAATTTCAAATGTTTAATTTCCTTTAGAAAATGTTTGTTAGATTTCTTTTCCGTCTTCCATATGATTGTACTTCTATTTCTCGAAACACATTATCATTTGGAGAACAACCACTTAACTTTTCTGAAAATTCGTCTTCGAGGAGTAATAAAACATTATTACTGCTATCAGTGACGCTTGGCGTTAGGCGTTCAAACTGTACAGTAAGCATTATTTTCAAATTATCACAAGTTTTCAAAATATAACTTGATTTGAGGCATTTTTGTTTCTGTGTGCGTTTTTGTTTTTGTCGTAAAGAAGTGTCAACATTTGTGACTGTTATACTGATATTCCTTTTTAATTCAATTCGGCATGTGTTTGGGGTGATATCTTTTGATCTGCTGTGATTGAGAGTTACCTGAGTAAGGTTGCTCTTCCGTAGCACAGAAGTTACATGTTTGTGAATTAATTTGGCATCGCATTGCTGGGAGAATAATTAACTGAAGCAACGTTGACATATTCACGATTCATATATAAGAGATACAGATAATTAATTATCAGTATTATTACTATTGACTATGGTCCATGAGACACTTACTGACACAAGAGGTGTTTTTAGAAGGTTATCAATGAGAAGAGAAGTTAGAATTATGAGTGGGGTCTGCCACTCAAAGAGGAAAAGAGAACAATTATATTTCGATCAATTTCAAACCTCCGATTATAAATAACTTTACAGACAACCAGTTCATGTCTGCCATTTAACGGTTTTGTGACTGATAGAACCGGAGAAAAGAAAAAAAATGACAGAAGTTGCTATTAAAAAGGAAACAAACGTAATTTTCAAGATGTAAATAAGTACATTTCTCGAGATTTTTGAATTATGGAAATCGGTTTGTAGAATTCTTCTTGGAACACATAATAAAATACAAAACTAAAAAAACTTGAATAATCAAATTTAATTTCTCCAATGAACACTAGGTGTAGGATAAAGGTTCTGGGCATAGCCGTAACTTTGCCTTGATGTCATGTCATTTCTCGGAAGGCAAATTATTGAATATTTCGAGATGCTCTATTTTAAATATCACCATAATACAGTGGCGTCATAGGTGCTACAATACGTTTACAAAATTAGTCTTTCCGGCCATTACTTGAATACATATAAACATTTATTAAATGCCCTTTGTTAAGAATATTAAAAGTTTTAAATTATTTATAAATTTTGAAGTTAAAGAAATATTTTTAAGAAATATGTTTGCAAATTTAAAATTATGATCTTGACTATAATATTCTAATATGAACAAAGATGTCTGGAAGATGGTCTGGTTTACATATTCAAATAATGCACGAATTATGAAATGAAAGCAAGCTATCTGAGATTTTATAGTACTCAGGCACTTAATGTGATATCTCACCGGGTGATTAGATCCGTCAGGCATTTTACTGACGTAAACTTTAATTTTATTCGTCCCTGGAAACGCAGATCATATTTTGTCGAAGGAACAACATATTTTGTCATGGTTATACCGCAACTCACACGTGTTCAACGAGACATATTTGTTAAAAAATATCGATAATTTATGGAATTCTGAACACCTTACTCGGATCAATTTCAACGAATTCTCTCGTATATATGCATCCACGTGTAGCATTAACTTATAACGCGTGCTTCAAGTCCGTCCAAATTCCACCGTGATGAAATCATGCTCCATTCATGTCCTAATTTCCACATTCGTAATTTTCATTCACGCCAGTTGGTCAAATCCAATTTTCATGTCTATCGATTGAATATAATGACCCACATAGCACAGAAACATGTTTTATGTTCCTTGATAGCCTCAGTTAAAGCATATTCAATATACGATGCAAAATAATTACCACCTAGTCACAACAGGGATTTAGTAAGAAACCTCCATCTGGAATCGCGTTTAATGTGTTCATTTCCGCAAATATTTTATCAGTTTTGTACATGATACATTATAAAATGAATTTTATTATATATTCCAAAAGTAAGCAATGACGAGGAGATAAAAGCATGTTGAGATTACTTGAGTTTAAGAAACAATAACAAACGTTGCTCTATTGTAGATATATATTCAGACACCGATTCATCTGTATTATTCCCGGACCATTCGACTATTTCTGCCTGTAATGAGAGGCGCGTAAGGCAACAAAATAACCACATCTGAGATATGGAGCACTCGCACATTAAATTTGAGGGTATATGGCACACAGTTGCGCACCCACGTGCAGCAAACTATCCCAGTTTTAATATGACTACAATCTCCGCACGTTAAATATGAAAGTGCAGCCCTCCGAACGTTAGTTACGATGTCTCGTGGCACACACGCGCGCTGCGTAATTCATGCGAAAACCGGGAAGGTTATCGGCAGTAAACCCATCGCTTGTAGCCGGCGCGGGCGGGCGCGTGGGCAGGGGCAGGCGACCCGGCGCTCGGCGGCGGCGGTGGCGGTGGCGGTGGCGGTGGCGGTGGCGGTGGCGGTGGCGGTGGCGGTGGCGGCGGGCGATGGGCGGTGGCGGCGGTGGCGGCGGTGGCGCGGAGGCGGTGGCGGTGGCGGTGGCGGTGGCGGTGGCGGGTGGCGGTGCGGTGGCGGTGGCGGTGGCGGCGGCGGCGATGGCGGCGGAGGCGGCGGAGGCGGCGGAGGCGGCTTCGGATCGTTACTGGAGCACCTCGCAGGCGAGCGACGACGACCTTGGGGACCGCGTTGGGGCACAGGAGGTGCTGCAGAGGCGGAGGCTGTCGTGGTGGAAGAGATGGAGAAAGTTTACGCAGCTAGGGACGGGTGGATATAGAGAAGGTGGATTCATTGATGTTTTGGGACACGTCGACTGCTATGGCCATTGATGTAGTGAATATTTTATCTCAGGAGGTGGCGGCTTGCGGGATTTTTCGCCGTCAGGTATCTCCTCAGTGAGGCCCCACTCCGGCTGGGCCAAGCTATAAACTCCCTGAATGGACTCCGGACATGTATGTTAGGCAGTGCCGTTCGTGTGTGTGTGTGTGAACATGTTGTGCATGTGTGTGTATGAGTAAAGGAATACTATAGGACAAGGAAGAAGAAGGAAAGATCCCGCACGGTCCGTGACCCATTTGTTAGAGCACTGCTCTGGCATTTGCCTGGTCGTGTTAATCGAAAAAAACCACTGAAAACTATACAGATCAGAGCAGCTGACTGCTAGAATTTGCCTCCAGATGAAAGATGACGCTGGAGGCGGCCGCAAAGGCCATGGATGTGGAAGTCGGAGGTGGAGATGGAGCGAGTTGGAGACGAGGGTAGGCATGATAACCATAGCTGTGGATGCCACAGACTGGACGGAGGAGCTTGCAGCTGGTGCAGACGCATTGGATGCGCTACATGCACGGGCGAAGGCTTTATTCAGAACGGTCGATTCAATAGAAAAAAAGAAAAGCAACGACGGCATGTAAGTGGAAGCGTCCGTTACGAAAATGGTAATTATGGAATAATTTCTGCATATCAATCGGGGGAAACAACGCTCGGTAGTAAAGCTGCCGAGCGCGTTTTAGTTCAGCGGGCAATGTTGAAGAAGTTGGGAACAGAAGAAATGGTAGCGCGAAGAGCAAGGAAGGCGCCAGGAATGCCGACAAGGAAAACGCAAGCATTAGCAGACCTGTTCACGGAGTTCCACATGTGACAAAGAAGGTATGTTGAACGTACGAAGTATATCCTATGAGCCGCTGTCTGCAGCAGAATTCTAGCGGCCGGCTGCTCTGATTGCCCATATCCAATAATCTCAATCGACGTGGGTAACTCAGGACATCAACTGAGGTCCCTGTAGTGCTTCTGACCGGGAGGTCCTAGGATTGGAGTACAGACAGTGGCAAGATTTTCGACAGTACATAGACAGCTTGGTAGAATTCAGTCGCTGTCTGGAGTAGAGTTTTAGCGACCGACTGCTCTGATTTATTTTCCTTGATTTCTCAGATCCACACCAGGTGAATGCCGGAGCAGATCCCTAACACATGGGCCACAGACCGCATGCTATCTTTCTTCCTCTTCCTTGTCTAAATCTTATCCCTTACTTCCACACACTTCCACAAACAAGCACTGCACTACCATACAAGCAGAGAGACCGGTCGCGAGCTGAGAGCTTGTCACGGCTGGGGCGGTGCTCCGCTGGTGGGAGTTATCTGGTTGGGAAAACCCTCGCCAGGAGATGAGAGGGTCGGATTTAGCCATCCAGCGAAGAGAGAACACTGCCACCTCCAGCAACAAGAACATGCACTACACTTACGGGATGTCACCTTTGCAGATAACGTCCTTAGCAGTGTATGTCATCTGTATCATTATTCAATCAATGAAATCAATCCTGTAAATCGAGAACGAGTGAAGAATAAAACGATCGAAGCGAAGTGCACTCAGAAACGAACGACGCGATTCTCCGAGCGGTGCGCGGCGTGGGCAGGCGTGGAAAGCCGCCGAGCGAAGTCGAAGGGCGGCGCGGACCATACGGCCGGGTGCGCCCAGGTTACGTGAGAGCAGCGCAACACCAGACGCGGCGGCGTCTTCGGCGTGGGGCGGCGCGGGGGGGGGGCGGGGTAGCGCGGCGCGCTCGGCGGGGCGGGCGTCGGGGCGGGGGAGGGCATCCACCCTCCGCCCAATGCCATAACACCCTCGTACCCAGACACACGCGCCCCGGCCCGCGCTCCGCCCTCCCACCTGATGGCTACGGGGCCGCTCCGGTCCCTTCCCCTCCGTCTCCGCGCGACGCCCGGTTAAGGCCTAAATAATAATGGCCTCAAGATTTTGGAAGCGTCTGTTCCCGAAGGTGGAGGCGAAACTCGCTTTGTGTTAATTAATCCGAGCGCGGCCGGCCCGGCGATTATGAGCGTCGTTAGGCGCCGCGGCCGTGTTCCGGGCGGAGTGGCGCGGCGGCAGGGACGGCGCGGGGCGGCGCGGGCGGGCGCGGCGCGCGCTGGCCGGCCGAAGTGGGCCGGCGGGCGCGCATGCGAGCAGGTAAAAAATAATTAATAAGCGAATTAAAAAGTGCTGCCATATAAAACGAAAGGAACAATAATAATAATAATAATAATAATAATAATAATAATAATAATAATAATAATAATAAAGAAAAGAGTAAATCTGAAAGTAAGAAATAAACCAAAATAATAAACATCAATTCATCCTCCAAATCACCTCAACAACCATTTTACATAAATTGAAACTCAGGACTCCACAGGGAGTGGCGTTGCTCATATTAAGACTAAACCTAAGCTATTTATTAACATATCAAATCTCTTATAAAACGCTAATCCGCTGTATAAGAACATTGTTAAATAATAACAAATTAAGCGTTACTACAATTAAATATTGTTTATTATTATTTCATAATAATTAAAACAGTAAAAAGAGCGAGACATTAGGACGGTACTTTTCTTAACGTCGGAACATAACAAATATATAGAGAGCGAGAGCGCGCCTGCGCAAGAGAGAGAGAGACAGACAGACAGACAGAGATACAGAGAGAGACAGAGAGTGACAGAGACACAGTGAGAGTGACAGAGACACAGTGAGAGTGACAGAGACACAGTGAGAGTGACAGAGAGACAGAGAGAGTGACAGAGAGACAGAGAGAGTGACAGAGAGACAGAGAGAGTGACAGAGAGAGTGACATAGAGACAGAGAGTGACACAGAGAGAGAGTGACACAGAGAGAGTGACACAGAGAGAGAGCGACACAAAGAGAGAGTGATACAGAGAGAGAAAGAGTGATACAGAGAGAGAGAAAGAGTGACACAGAAAGAGAGAGAAAGAGTGACACAGAGAGAGAGAAAGAGTGACGCAGAGAGAGAGAAAGAGTGACGCAGAGAGAGAGAAAGAGTGACACAGAGAGAGACAGAGAGAGAGAGAGAGAGAGAGAGAGAGAGAGAGAGAGAGAGAGAGAGAGAGAGAGAGAGAGAGTGTCGGCTCAGTGTGTTGTGTGGATGTAGTCAACATCCTTGGACGCTTTTTTTGTCATAGTGTCTCCCTGACTGAAAAGTTAGAATAGCTGGTATTTAAACCATGGGCCAAAAAACAGACGTCGCTGAAGTTGTCTTACGCGATAATAGGGATATGCATAAACTAAATGAACCTCATTACAAAGAACCCATTTGGTAAAACTTGCATTAAGAAAACGCTCAACTCCTTGGAGATGATTAATTTGAGAATAAATGATTTGTTATTTTGAGCTGTTACTATCGAATGAACAACTGTACCGTTTCACAATTTTGAGATAAGGACATGGGAAAAATCCATCAAATAAAAATTAAATTTGATTATGGAACTATATGAAGAACACAGCAAGAACCTTTCATGATGAAATATAAATTGTGTGTAAACATTATAAATTTATTTCTAATGATACAGAAACATATTCGCATAATAAACATTCTGAATGTAAACAGCAACTTTAAAATTCATTAATAACAAGTTTTTTCCTGAATTATTTTTCATTAATATACTATTGCTATTTTTACATTCGTCTATTGAAAAGCTGACCTAGATATCAGAAATAAATACAATTCTCTGCACATACACTGGCATCCCAAACGTAGAAGAGAAAGAACTTAGAAAACGATTTTGAGGAACTTACTTAATTCACTTCGTGTAATTGTAGGTGAAATAATTTAAAAAATGGGTTTCTAAAGGAAATGTTTAGTGTATCTAAAGGGAATGTTTAGCCATAACAGTCCATTAACAAATAATATCACCACGTTGCATCTGTTACGTTCCTATCACTTCCTAGTCAGTTTTACGCTCTTTACTGAATCAGTTACGTTCACATCGATTCACGGTTTATCCAGGATCTAATATCGTGTGTAGGTGCGCGCGAATGAAGCGAGTTTTCGTCAACCTTCTTTGAAAACGAACTTGTCTTTGCCAATTACACAATAAATTCCACCAACCCACAATACTACAATCCATTCCTCATATCGAAATACATTCTATAAAACCTTACAGTATTCTTCAGCAGCTTCGAAGTAATTTCTTACTTGGAAAATTCTACACTCAAGATCAAGAAGAATACAATCTAGATTTCTCAAGAATCAATTCAAACCCCCATAACACCTTTCCTCATCTGAACTAACTGAATTTAGTCAGGTCATAACAAATCTTCTCCGTTACTCCATTCTCGACAACAGAAAGTTAAGAACTTAAGAGGGAGTTACCTCATCTCGAATAACGCAAACATAAGTTAGATGGGAAATGGATATTCTAAAAAGACACTTATACAGCACTAAACCCTGGGTAAGGACATTGTGTAACAACAAAAATATTGCTTCCACTGCCCCCATTACCTGGCCTCTCGTTTTTCCACTGTCACTCGCTGGCGTCGTTACAACCAAATGCAATCTCGTTTGACACGTAACCATATCACTGGCCATTATCACCTCGTCATACATCCTCCAATTTTCCCATTTTCATCTGCTACAATCACCACCACTGGACCAGCAGAGGTGTCTCAGGGCATCGACTGATGTCACCGCAGACCCTCTGACCGGGAGGTGGCAGGATTTAGCTAGGTCCAATTCAATCTCTGTATGGAGGAGAATTCTAGTGGCCGGCTGCTTTGATTGGCATGGTGTCTCCGATCAACACCAGGCGAATATCTGAGCAGTACGCTAACAAGCGGGACACGCGCGATATTCCTTCCTGTTCCTTGTTCTATCCTCATCCCTTATTTACATACACACCATCATGTCGGGAGATTAGAGCTTGTCCCGGTTGGGGCGGTAGCCCGCTGGTGACAGAGCCCTGATTGGGGAAAAACCCCTTTAGCCGGCAGTAGGTCTGCGCCGGATCTCACCAACGAGCGAAGGAAGATCACCACCACAATCTCACGATCAAAACACACACTACAATTACGGGACTTAATAGCTTTAGCGGTGCATGCGCCTAGAATCACTAATGAACCAACCACCACCTCTCACGACCAAAACACGCACCACACTTTCGGGACTTAATGACTTAAGCAGTGCACGCGCCTAGAATCACTAATGAACCAACCACCACCACCTCTCACGACCAAAACACGCACTACACTTACGGGACTTAATGGTTTCAGCAGTCCTAGAATCACTAATGAACCAACCAATAGAAATCCACCATCGCATCGGTGCCATTTGCGCCCACTGTGCGGCGCGCGGCGGCGGCGGCGGCGGCGGCGGAGGCGGCGGCGGCTATCGCGCGCACCCGAGACGCATAACAAGCGAGCGCGTCGCCGCGCGGCCGGGGAGCAGCCTTGGAATGGGCGAAATTTTATCGCGAGACCCCCAGAACCACTTAGCATAATAACGAGCAATGTTTTCTCGTTATCAGTTGCTCCGCCGCGCCGCGCCGCGCCGGGCCGCCCCGTTGGCAGGGCTTCAAGTCGCGCGCGCTCTCGCGACGGGACGCGACGCGACGCACCGACTCTCGATCGGTCGGATGGGAGGGGGAAGGGGTGGAGAGAGGTGTTGTGGAAAGGTGGTGAAGAAAAAAAAAACTGCCGAGTGTCTGAGGAGAGAGGCGAAATGGGTCGATGTGTGTAGGCCTCGTATAGTGTCGGGTGAAGTCGATGTAGATAAAGATGCATGAATGACTACGAACAGATCGTTTCGGACTTCATCCGGCTTATGTATGGTATTGGCCACATGTTGCGGTGATTGACCGAGTGTCAGGGGAGTAGAAAGTAGTGTTTGGCCATAAAATTGCTGTGGAAGTTATGCGTTGCACAAACTCAAGATTGTTTTATGTAAATCCCAACGTTCATCACTGACACTCTTCTCCGACTTGGAAGTACGTAGCGAAGCGTCAACTGAAGCATGAGTTAGTTCAGTTTAGATCAGGGGATGTTCTATAAATAGATATTTACGACTGAGATTATGCAAACCGCACACATTGCCTTTCACTACCCTTAGAAACTTCCCACCAGCAGTCAAATTTCTGATTATCATATTGTAACGTCGTGTGTAGGGATCTACACCACAAGGAAACAGACACGAGTGAGTATATACAAGTTTTATTTACACACTGTACATATTTACATCCCTCACTCTAAGGCGGTTTGCCAGAGCTACCACTGCAGCCCTCCTCTCCCTACGTGCGCCTTGCGGCGACGCCTACGACCAGCCTGCAAGGCCGCGTCGCAGATAGACACCTGGTGTGCCCCGGCAGATTGACGATCTGCCCGAATGTGTTTGAAGAACACATCACCCTGTCCGAACTCGTCGAACACCCACGTGCCCTCGGCACTCCGCACCAGCCTGGGCGGACAAAGTTTTTGTGGTCTAGCCACGAGGAAACCAAAATCGTTACCCACCCGCGCCGTCTCGCCACGGCGTCTTTATAGGTCCAGGTCACCTGACCTCCTACGTCACTACTCCCCACCCCCGCGCGGTGGAAAGCCTTTCCCTGGCGCTGCCTGGCCCGCGGACCATTTCCTGTCGGGAAAGTCCCGTCTTTGTTTGGGCGTCTATCTTTAGATCCCCCAGCCCTCTACCTTGCACTCGGCTGCTGCCAAGCCGTGACGCTACAATATACATCATATAATCAGATATTATTTGGTATTCCTCATCACCGTTAACGAACTGACCAACCTCATGATGGCTGAAGTACACCAATTCAAGTTCAAAGTGAGCTTTGAACATTTCCACTTTGTACTTTATCCATCCATTTTGGATAAGGTGATTGTTATCCGGTTAATTCATGAACTAGACATATTCACACTTTCATTACATAAAGTAATGCATATTTCCTTCGAACCCGCGGGATTTCTGTAATCCATGATGAAGCTATCATTTCTACGAAACGAAATTTGTAAATCGCCGTAGTTTTGAAATTTTAAAAGAAATATTATACTTAACATTCGAAGAGTCAGACTTTTTAAAACACGACCTCAAGAGAGAGTGCATTGTATACTAAATAATTATAAAAAGTTTATGGCGGACGAAAATGTGCGCGTAAGATTCAGTGTCACAATTTAGACGAGAAACGTACGAAAATGGGTACGACATTCTGAATCAGTGGGCGGGGCGCAGTCAACGCAGATCACGTCAAGTTCGCCGTTTCTCTGGGGTCATCGCAGTGGTGCACGACAGGATTCTCCTTCGTAGCGTTGAACCAAGGGCCTTTCGTCGTTTGTATTTGTTACGATGGTCATTTTTCATCTCTGGGGGCAATACGCTTACGATTTTGAAGGAACATAAAATCTTTCACGACTTAACATATCGCAACGCTGCTGATTTTCAGAGAACCGAATGTAATTTTGGGTCATCCTGTATAAAAGCGCTCTTGGCGCGGGGCCGAGTGTGAGGCGATAGAAACGAGCAAACGCACTCAATCCTCCTCAAACGATTTGCTGATGAGACTTGCGACGCAGACGGCGTGTCATGGAACCATAGGAACGTTGCTAAATGCAGAACCAGATTCTTTGTGGTTCTTGGAGAATTGGAATGCACAAATAAAGAAGTGGTTCAAATGATGAAATACCTTGTAGATTACTGACACGTCTCTATTTCCGCTTTTCTCTCGTTAAAAGACGGACTCATCTTGAATTGTTAATATATTCCTACAATATTCTTCCGAAAGAAAATAATGTTGATTAGTGTATTACTAGTAGCCCTAGCACTTCATTCTACATCCCTAGTGATTGACTAAAGAATATTTGTAATGCAAGCCAAACAACCGAATCGAATACAATTATTCCAGATACGAATTCAATATTATAATTATTGAATTATTGAAATATAAAATAATAAAATATTTAAAGTGGCACAGAATGGAAAGAAATTAACTCGCCACGTAAAAAAAACTTAATTCAATTAGTTTTAATACATAAAATTCAATAAAATAAATATCTATCATGACGTACTAAATTCGATATTTTCTCGGACGAGGCTCTAATTTATGAAAAAAAGTACAATCTAAATGGTATATAGCATTAAATACGTCAGTACATAGCTCAGCCGTATAGAGAATAATAAAATTGAAGAGAGCATCGAGAATCGCTTTCAACCACTTTAAAAACGGAACTTGAAAATAGCAACATTTCATTATTACTATTATTACAAGAACAATGCTATTATTGCGATATCCCGAATAACTACAGCTTCATTAATAGTACTAGCTTTTTTCACTTTATAGATTTCTAAACAGATAAATTCTGAAGGTTTCGTACTCTCCGGCTTTTATAAAATTGAATAAAGTTAGAATAATGATTTTCATAACTTTTTATTACCTTACAATAAAATTCCTTCTACACATAATTAGATAAGTAAATACACTTTAGTACAATGTATAAGGCGTCAATAATTCACATTCCCGTAAACATTCTGCTTGGGAGGGGATACTACTCCCAAAAAATACGGAACATATAGAGTTTTCCATGCTCTCTCTGATCAGTATATGCTGACTGAGTTAGCTCAGAGCCAGCATCGCCACTGATTCTGCAGTGACGGACCAGGAGGTCTTAGCTTTCGAATCCGGACGTTGACGGGTTTTCGGCACTAGCCATGACGAATGCCAGTGCGAACCCAGCAGTTATCTGAAGGAGAATTCTAGCAGCCGTTTGCTCTGATTGGTAGTTGTTCCATGGCGAATATAAGGCGAATGCAGGAGCAGTAGCCTAACAAACGGGACACGGACAGTGCACGATCTTTCTTTCCTCTTCCTTGTCCTAGCCTCTCCTCTTGCCCCGTGCACACCTATGCTTACCTTACCTACACTATCGCACACGTCGGGATCTTAGGGCTTGACCTGGCGAAGACGATGCTTCGCGGTGGGAGAATCCAAGACAAACAAAGAATAATGGTCCTTAAAATCGGGTTAGGTTTCTTAGATTGTACTATAAAAATAAAACCTTTTTGGACCATGTTTATATTCGAGGATATTAACCTCTTCTACATTCTTTACGTAATATCAGAGGTGGTCAGAAACTTCCAGAAACTCGAAATTATGTAAAATTAAATTATTTATTATTCTGAACAATTTACTATCACGGATATAACAATAAGTTTTTATTTTTGTATTAAACTTTAGTGAGCGTAGAATGCTTACCATCGTAAAGAACCTATTTAACAAAAGCACAGTAGTTTCATTTAATGACTATCACACCCAACAGTACACACCAACCGGCCCCTTCTTACTAATTTGTCCAAAATTTGTTACCATTTGAAGTTAACAAAACGTGTTACCGTATGAATCAAAATCATACTTTCCATAATTGTTCCTTCCAAAGAATGTACTAATCCACCACGCAATCACATCGCGCAATTATCTCCAACGAGTGACGTTGCACATAGCAGAGTGACTGTGATTCCTGATTCCTGACTGGATTTAAAGAGCAAACCATTAACCGGCAACGCCCCTCGGAGAGCCTTGGGCCAACTGGTCTCGAACGAGAACCTCCAGCGACGGCCTGGCGCAGCGCGCACCCACTGCTCGCAGCCGCCGCCTCCATCGCCAATGCCGCCTCCAACACCTTCACTGCCGCCTCCACCATCTTCTCTATCGCCTGCACCGCCTCTATCGCCTGCACCGCCTCTGTCGCCTGTACCGCCTCTGTCGCCTGTACCGCCTCTGTCGCCTGTACCGCCTCCACGACCTGTACCGCCTCCACGGCCTGTACCGCCTCCACGGCCTGTACCGCCTCCACGGCCTGTACCGCCTGTACCGCCACTCCTCCCTCTACTACCGCCTACACCACCACCGCTGCTTCCGCCCCCCCCTCCATCGCCACCACCGCCTCCACCGCCCCTCCACTTCCCGGATGCACCGCCGTCGCCGGGAGCTGAGCTGGCATGGCGGGGTGCGCGTAGCCTTCACGACCACACGAGACAATTAGAGCAACCGGTATCATCATCGATTTCGTGGCAAGAAAGTGAGATCCACTCCGCGAGCACGTACTTTATCTTGATGAATCTCGTTCAAGGCTGGGGAATGAAATTCCTGAGCGCTCCCAGTCTCTCATCTCCGTTTGCAATTTGCAACGTTTTTCTGGCTTGGAAACGAAGGTGCGAGTGTAGATGCATACATTTATGTTACTTGTTGCGGTTGCATCACGTAGATTAACGAATAATGATGTTTGTTTTTTGAGAAATGAAAATCAAACAATACGAAATATTTGGCAATCCCATGTCCTCTTTCGAATTCTCAAAACATATTTCAACCAACAACATACGTTTCACAATTTCATTACTCGTTCGGCTTTTGAATACGTTTAGAAGTGGTAAATGATGTTTACTTTTTGTAATCAGCACAAAGGGGTGTATGATTCAATTTTAGAGCTACTTAATTGGATATGTTTGTATTTCTTAAGTAATTTGTTGAATAAATTTTAAATAAAATATTGAAATTCACTCAATACCTCATTCGAACATACTATTTTATTTGTCTATATTTTCTTCGTAGGCGTTATTTGGTAAGATCTTTCCATAGTTTGAGAGCAAGGTGGAATTCTGCTGCTGTCTGTGGGAGAATTTCAGCGACCGGCTGCTCTGATCGGCAGTTTTCCGTGTTTTCTCAGATCAACATCAGGCGAATGCCGTTTCAGTACCCCCCCCAAAAAAAACGGGCCACGGACCGCGCGCGATATTCCCTTCCTCGTTGTTGTCACTTCCTCTCCCCTCACCAACACCCACTTGCACTTCCACGCACAGGACGATCAGCCGTCAGCGTAGGTAGAGCGTGCCAAGCTGAGGTAGCGAGCTGCCGCGGCGGAACCTGGAGAGGGGAAACGCCTGGAGGCCGACAAGTAAGTCGCCGACGGGTCTACCGGGAATGACACTGACACATCCTGAAATACAACATGCCCTAAACTTACGGGACTAATGGCCACAAGCCATTAACGTGCCCGAAACATCAATATTAGCAATCCCGTGAGTACTTAAAATGCATGATGTTTACAGCCAAAGATTAATGAATTGTGATTATTTAAATATGTTTTGGATCATGAGATACTATGTGTTCAGCCACGGATATTATCGTACTGGAAAGACGCAGATTAAGGGGGCACCCTGCAGGAATGGCTATCTTAGAATTGTACTGGCATATCGCACCACTAATGTGTCAACACATCCTTCAGATTCACGAGCAATTGAGAAAAAAAAATACAAAGCACAGGACACTAAAGTGACCTTTCGGATTAAAACGTAATGCATTACCATAATAAAAGGAAGTGAGTACGCGGGCATGTTAGCAGCGAATCAAATCTGTTAACTTAGTAATTCTGCATTGAAATTATGAAAATGCGGTGCACAATAAATCGTTTTCAGGGTTTTCTGCAATTTACGAAGAAGCTAAAATACGAATCATGCGCGATCCTTCCTTCCCCATCTTCATCCTCATCATTTATTAATTCTCTTAAACAGTTAAAAACTGAATGCGACGTTCGAAAGAGACATAAACAAGCTGGGTTGAATTCTTGAGCTCTGGGAGCTCCACAACCTGTCCATACCACATATGTCCACAACCATAATAAGGGTCCATCTCAGTAATTTCTCAAATGATCAGGGGAAAAGGATGAAAAATCTGATTGAAATGTTGATTTCTCAGATGCTGAAGTACAATACTTATTGCTTTAGTCTTTAGAATTAGACAGTACAAACGGGAACTATTACGCTAAATATAGGTCCTGCTAAAATAAATATTTTAACTTTATTCTTCATTTTGATGGTCGGTATACCCTCCAATTGAATAGAAAGAGCTATGTCTCAGAAAAAAAATTACTTTGCACGTAAACATGTGAATCGTTTCCCAGATAGACCTTAGATGCGGGCGATGGGATGATTGTTATTCCCAATGGCCTGACCCTCAGTATCTATTATGCCTTTTGCACTAACGTGAGTAATCGCCTCGAATCATGCCGTAGTAATGGAGGAAGAAGCACATAACATTTCAAGCTTGAACGTACTATTTTAAATAGTCTCCTGTTCCAAAATATTAATTCGTTTTAAAATCGTTTTGAATACTTAGAAACTGAAGTACGAACTCAGACAATTTAGTTATGATGAAACCAGTTTTCTCTGAGATATCGGCTAATGACTTCGGATATTGTTTCTTTTCTGGAAGTGTATTATACTGCCACCCAATTTCTGCAGTTTGCCTGTAATTTTAAAACTGATTTAGGAAGACCTGCAACGACTTGTGATTGTGGTTAATTTTGAATAACGCTTATAAACACAAACAGATAACATGCAAGGTATGTGAGTAATCACCCCTATTGTGGCTAGTTGAAAAACATCAACCTTTGTTAGGACGAGCAGGGACCGTCACCAGAATGTTCACTTTCAGACCCAACATTGTCTCGGACTTGGAAGCTTTGTGCTTCTTTTTTAACCTCACACGTCATGCGTAGTACGGCGTGGCGTTCATTCTGAGCAAGACTGACTCATAGAGATAGTTAGGTCAAGCATTAGTTCAAGTACACTGTAGTGGAATGACTCACAAGGGTTTAATTTGCAGTCATAGGCCTTTGACAAAGGAGGACGAAACGAGGGCATTCGTCTGCATATCATAATCAAGCACTTTAAATGTATAAATTCAGAAGAGAAACAGAGTTACACTACAAAATAAATTCAAATATCTTTCTCTGTTTTTAAATAAAGTTAGCGTGTTGGACCAGAAAGAGTGTGATTTCGAAACATACACAATGCATCAAACTTGATACCTTGCAAAATATTTACAAAATCACATATCGCTTATGGTGGAATTCAAAAATAGCGAATGCAATAAATAGTAATGAAATTAAGTTATGTTCTTCTCGACGCTCGATCCATTACTCATTTGTTTCTGTGACTCCTGCTTGTGGATAACGAAATATTTACACCAAACCATCTTCAATGCACTTAAATATATACTGTAAGAAGGAATATTAGAATTAATATGTATGTATTTGACGTTTTGTGTCAAATGTCCGACTTTGCCGGCTAGATAACGGGATTCCCTATGTCTTGGCCTAGTTTAATTTTCATGCTTGAGGGAAAGAAAGACATTTGGCGAATATAACCTATTCCCTTCCTCGTAACCGGCAAACTCCGCATTCTAATTCTTCGTCACACACCTACAGATTCTGAGACGATTTTAAACAAAAAATACAACTATTTAGCCTCGACCGGGAATCGAACTCGAGGTCACACCACGGGAACCTAGTATCTATTAGCCATCCTAGAGGCCAGAATTATTATAGAATATCTATTACAGATTATCGTTGGTGCACCTCGGTGGGCGGGTAGTTAGCTTCCTGGCTTCTGGACCCGCTCCCGGTTGAGGCGCGTGGATTTTCGAAGAGCAGAGAATCCCAGTGATGAGGCCATGCTCGTGGCATAGAAAAGTACCCTGGCACGAGCCCGCCAAAACTAAGTCCCTCCGGCAATTTCCCTTTCAACCATATCTCGCGCTCTTCCAACCAGACATCTTGGGTTGAGGTAGAGTCCCTGCATGTAGAGAGTACCGAAACGACCGCCATTTAATTTCGTCTCACCCGATAGCCCCGCCAGGCAGCATTCTGAAGCTGAAGGGAAATTATAACAATTGGTGACGTTATGGAGATTTTCAAGAATAATAATATTGATTTGGGATAGGTTCATGGTTCTCCTCACACGACACAACACAGTTCCGATTCTCCTGACAAATGAATACAAAATTGCGGGATCGGTGGAACAATGGAATGGGCTCCTCTCCCTATATCTAGGGACTGCAGTATTTCGTTAACTGAGACTGACATCTGGTGGAAAAGTAAGAGTCACTCCCGGGCGCTTCAAGGCGTGGTCCACAGGACGAGCTTCTTCGAAAACAGTGTTCTGGACCCCGCGGAGGGTGTGCATTAAAGAAAGACTTGTGTCGAAAATGTGAATGTGGTACTACAGCCAACAGCCTCGCAAAATAACATATGCTATAAAAAATTACAGAACTATATTATTAAGAGAATAATTTGAAATAATTAATAGGTCACAAAATAAAATAAATTCTTTATCAGTGCAACCCTGTGTACAAATTCTTTGATATCAAGGAAATGGGTAACATGAGATAATAACTCATTTATTGAATAATAAAAAAATTATAAAAATTATAACGGGTAGCTTGTTAAACAGTAAATTACGTGAACTACACTCAAGAAAAATATTGAAAAACTAATGCAAAAGATACGAAATATGTTATCTTCTTTGATTGTCTAAAGGTAAAATGCATGAAACGGATACTTTTTTTATAATAAACAATTATTAGAACACACGTTTTCTTATATAACATTAATTTTTTTAAGCATACTTCATCGGACTTGAAGAAATAAAATATGTCATCTCTGGTAACTATTAAGTGAACTATTATATTAACGTAATATACTTCATAACTTAATATATTAGGTTGAATAACTATGAAGTCGCCGGAGATGGAATCGTTTATTTCTTCATGTAATTACGTCAACAATACCACATCAGAATTCCCACAAGCAATAGATAAAACGTTATATGATATTCGTATCATAATCTTATTACAAAACTTTATTGGTTATGAAATTAAAACGAACAGAATACTTAACGGTTCTTTTCTCATATAAGATGTTTTACGATTTATACGGCAAATAACTAGTACCTGTTCTATATTTCTATTAAAACAGTTACAATACTTACGACTCTGGAGTGCGTAGTTCTCATGCGGTATTCCAAAGAATACTGGTACTGCAGCGGAAAACTGCCCTGTGCTTCTGTGCACCTGTGTAGAAATGATTATTGCTACAATTAATACATACTATATTCCAAACTATAAATATATCAATCCTAGTGTTAAATCATTATCTGCCAACTCATATAGCTTAAACTTCCTCACGAAAATCATAGCGCTGTGAGACATTATTGTCATTATTGTGAGAGGTGGCTCAGGGCATCAACGGATTTTACTGCAGTGCGTATGATCGGGAGGTTCTGTCTCCTGGAGAGTGGGAGTCCCGATGGTGGCAGGATTTTCGACACTAGCAATGTAGCTAATTCGAATTCAGTCAGTATGCAGAAGAATTATAGCGACCCGGCTGCTTTAATCGCTAGTTTTCCGTAGTTTCTCCGATCAACTCGAGGGAAATGCCGAAGCATGGCACCAACAAACAGGCAACGGCTCACTTGCGATCTTTCCTTCCTCTTCCTTTTTCTATCTTCACCCCTTACACACACACACGGTGACATGCACTACAATGCCACATATGTCAGGAGATCGGTCGGGAGATTAGAGCTTGTCCCGACTGGGAAGTGCTTCCTGGTGGGAGATACGTGGTTGGGGAAAACCCTCTAGTCGACAGTAGGTTGGAACCGGATCTCTCAGAGGGGGAAGATCATCGCAACTTCCGGAGAAAAATATGCACTGCACGTACGGGACTACCAACAGCTGTCTAGGTGCTTGGAATTATAAATCAATAGACATTATTATAAGGAAACATGTTAGAAAAATATTACAGAAAATATAGAGTCTGACCCTGTCCGGGTGGTGCGAAAGACAAAAAGGAGTGCGACCAAACAGCGCCTCCCGGACGCAGGCTGGGGCTTTCCGGAGATCCGGGCTCCGCCACCTCTTCCCGCCCAATTTCCGGGCAGAGCGACAGCGCGGCGGCAGATAACAATTGGCCATCAGCCTTTACAGCGGGTAAGCCCGCAGCGCGCGCGCGAGCGGGAGAGAGCGGGGCCGCGCCAAGAGCAGGCAGGTGGCGGCGGCGGCTGCGGCGGCGGCTGCGGCGGCGGCACCCGTGGGCCAACCCCCGCCCCCCCTTCCCCGCCTTCAGTTCTTCATCCACTTTCCCGCCTTACTGCGAACGGCAGAGGTGGCTCAGGATGTCACCAACTGACGGCGCTACAGTGTCCTAGATTGAGAGGTCCTAGCATTCGAGTCGCGAAGGTGGCAGGAGTTTCGGCACCAGAGAGGCCGAATTCAGCAACTGCAGAACATTGTCTCAGAGTGTGACGTAGTGAAATAAGAAATACATTTCAATAACAAAATAAAAAAAATATATTCAAAGATTATGTACAAGTTACAATGAATTGCTAATTTTAAAACACTCCGGCAACCTTTTCCTTTCAGAACACTGCTTTACCGCAGAAAACACAAGCCACGCGTGATGCGCGGTGTCGAATCTCGGTCCCGTGACAATTACCGTCACATGGCCTGACGCCAAAATTTAACCCGGTCGTGGCGACCGTGTGCCTACAGCACGCGAGATTGTCTGGCCCTTACTCTCCGACCATCTCGCCCTCACTCCTACACCCCTTGTACACACGTACAAGCTTCCCGATGCAAACTGAATGAGAACGCGGGCGCAGATGGCGCCGCGTTAAATAGTTGAGGCTGACACCCCCACCACTGTTCCATAGATAGACTCGCACTGGCGCGAGGCTCGCAGGCCAGCCTTTGGTTTACGCCCACACACAGAATTCTCAGGTTATCTGCCTGCTTCCG
The DNA here is from genome assembly GCA_017312745.1 of Gryllus bimaculatus. Lineage (NCBI taxonomy): Eukaryota > Metazoa > Arthropoda > Insecta > Orthoptera > Gryllidae > Gryllus > Gryllus bimaculatus. Next base: position 1,183,023 of record BOPP01000168.1, read on the forward strand.
TAAACGAGGCTCGCCGGCAGCATCCTTGGAGTTTACAGCCTCCGGTATTTTTGGCTCTGCGGCACTACCTGAGTCAACCGCCCGAGCGCAAAATCCCGGATGTTCAGGCTCAACCCCTTCCTCCCCCGCAGCGTACTTTCACCAACCTAACGGTTCTGGCCCTCGTGTTAACGACGCCACAAGAGACACCGCGCTGTCTGGAGACGAATTCTAGCGACCGGCGGGTCTAATTGGTAGCTTTGCGTGATCTATCCCATTAACACCAGGGGGATGCCGGAGCAGTGCCCTAATACGGACCATGGACCTTACGCGATTGTTCATTCATCTTCATTTTCCTATAATCACGCTTAACTGACAAATACATGCAATATCCTACCATGCATATCTGAAGACTAATCGGGAGATTGTAGCTGCTTCCCATGCGTAGGGCGGTGCCACGTTTGTCTCAGATACCTGACGGGACAAAACCCCGCAAACCCGACGTATAGGTTGGCACTTCATCCAACCACCCAGGAGGAGAAGTACATCGCCACCACCCATGATAATGAACATGCACTGAAACTATGGGACTAGTGGCAATAGCAGGTGCCCTGTAACGTGAACTAACGAATCAATCATCGTCATATCTCCTCACAAACGCCGCACCAAGGAAAACCCGCAATGGCCGTGTTGAGATTCTCGCCTGGGAACTGCATTCTTTCAGGCTTCCTCCACTCCATTAATGCCACATGGTACATTAAAATAACCCGCCTCGGTACTCAACGTCTTTGTACGCCGCGGCGTTACTTTTGTTGTTGAGCCACGTATTTTTAGAGCGACACACCACACGAGCGCCTCTGGCGGGCCCAGCTACAGTCACGACGTTGCCTCTCCCCTCCCCCATCCCTCCACGCGCGCCACCAACGTCGTCGAGCGGAAGCACTGGCGGGTTCGAAGCCCATATCGCGACGCAGTGATTGGCCTCGTTTCCTGAAAGGGAAAACAGATCGGGGCCTCGAGCGCTATCGCACGGGCGGATCGCTCGCCCCGCTGGCGCCCCGGAATGCGCAGGCTGCGGGCGCGGGAGGGAAGGGCCAATTAGCGCGAGGGTTACGGAGGCCTAAGAGCGCAGGACGACACAGGAGGTCTAAGTGATCAGAGGGGTCTACGATCACTAGGAACATTATGACACCAGCTAAGGGCTTACGGAGGCATAGATGCCTAAGAGAGCAGGACAACACAGGATGTCTGAGTGATCAGAGGGGTCTACGTCCCTAGGAATATTATGACACCAGCTAAGAGCTTACGGAGGCATAGATGCCTAAGAGAGCAGGACGACATAGGATGTCTAAGTGATCAGAGGGGTCTAAGATTGCTAGGAACATTACGACACCAGCTAAGGGCTCGGGAGCTGAGTTGATGTACCTACAAAGATTACTTAAAATAGTAATAATACCAGCTGAGTACAGTGACAACAGCTGACGTCACTGAAGTGCCTCAGACCGAAGATACAAGAGTTCGAGTCCCTGCGGTGGCAAAATTTGCCACTCTAGCTAGACAGCTAGGTCAAATTCCGCCACCATCAGGAAGAGAATTCTAGCGGCCGTCTGCTTTGAATGCCGGAGCAGTCCTCTAAAACACCAGCCACGGACGTCGCGCGATCTTTCCTTCCTCTTCCTTGTTCTATCTTCACACACTCACACGCACTACACTACCGCACAATACGGAAGACCAATCGGGAGCTTAGAGCTTGTCCCAGCTGGAGTGATGCCCAGCTGGTTGGCGATACCTTTAGGGGAAAACACGGCGAGCCATCTCATCCGAGATGAAACACCTATGTCCTAGAGATTCAGATTCGTTCTTCACTCAGTCTACTTGCAACACTATTTACGATACAATAAACAACAAGAGATGAGGAAGAAGAACATCACGTTCAGACATTCAGCCACATTCAACCAATTCAGACATTCAATTTTTGGTCCAGGATCTCCTTTTCACTAACTCGACAGCACTCGACTTCAGGAACATGTTTGCGTTTATGTAGACGTTTTCACGTAATGTTAAGGGAAATGTGAACGTTTTCCACAAATATATAAACACGTTTTTTAAAAAACGCTTCCAGATTATATTATCTATTTCGTTAATATTGAGCAACATTGTACTGAATATCATGGCGTGACATTTTCATTAATATTTTTCAATTTTTGTAAATTTAAAAAAATAGTAAATTCTTTATATAGTCTCTATTCTTTAAAGACATAGTTTATTACAGCTCTGAATTTTTCCGCTTACGATCTTTTCGGGACAAATCGTCATATCCCTTTGTGTGTGTATGTCTTCGGGCACTCAACTACTCTATGGTTATTAGTGTCCTGAATGGTTTATCGCGGAAAGTGTCGTTGTTCCCCGCAGGGTGATGAAATCCGGCGCAAACCTTCATGTCCGCTAGCGAGGATTTTCCATTCCAGAAATCTCCCACCAGGGGGGCCCCTCCTCAGACGGGACAAGCTCTGATCTCCCGACTGCTCTCCCGGCGTCTGTGGTAGTGCAGTGCAGATAAGGGTGTGTTTAAAGGGAGAGGACAGAGCAAGGAAAAGAAGGGAAAGATCGCACGCCGACCGTGGCCCGTTTGTTAGTGTACTGCTCCGGCATTCGCCAGGTGTTGATCAGAGAACCCACGTAGAACCACCAATACGAGAAACCGTCTACTTATAATTTCCTCTAGACAGCGTCTGAATTCGGCCTAGTTCAGTAGCTTGTCCTGTAACCCAACAACCTCCAGGTCAGCCACTGCAGAGACAGTGGCAATGACTAAAATCAGCCGGTATGACATCTGTACTTCCAGCAAGCACTTCGCGGAAACATTACGTAAGTGTAATCCGTACCTTCACTCCGCAGACACAATAGAGCCGCGTGACTTGTCAAAGGCACCAGCGCTCGAAGCGGAAGGCGCAGGGGCCCGGAGTGACACATACGGAGCGAGACAGGCCGCCCGCCCCGCGCCGTCTCAGGGGCTTCCAGGAGCCGCAGACGGAATTCCCGGGAAACCCGCGGGGCGGCACTTGGATGCCTGCCTGCCTGACGGCACGGCCCGGCACGACACGACGCGACGCGACGCGACGCGACGCGCGCCGGGCTGCCCGGTGGGAGGGAATGGCAGGCGGGCTCACGACCTACCCATGGGCCTTCGCGTCGGGCGAAAGAACTCGCTCCGCTCGGGCGAAGTGTCCGTCGACGAAGGTTAATGGGACGAACCGCCTAACACTCGTCGCGCCCTTTATTGTGAGCAGTGCTCAGTCAGGAAGCGTCCGGACGGTGTAGTTCTTCGTTTCGGCGTACCCTGGCACCGGGTTTAATTTTGTCGTTTCAATTGCGTAAACAAATATCATTTTCACGTTTAGGCTAAATTCTTTTTGTTATTATAACCACTTTCAAGTTTCACAAAGTTCAGCTCACACTCTACATTTGTATTGTTGTCTTATTGTAAACTTCATGCTAATAAATTAATACTCAAAATCATATTTTTGGGGTAGGAAACCTTCACGGGTAGACCTCACGGGAGTTCCATTTCGGAAAACTTTGTAGAGAAGGTGCAGATGGGACGCCCACTTTTAATACGGATTTTATATGTATAGCTTCTGTCTCTCCGGAGGGGACATATTCTGATGATTTGAGGTATAAGGCATTATGTTATAAAGAAATTTGACTGACTGGAGACATGAAAATCTATAAAAATATTGTAGATAAAAGGACATGAATTATGGGTCACAAATTAGTTAATGAAGAATGAAGCTAAAGATAAAGCAAGCGAAGAAGAACTTTAAACGTGAGTTTTACACTTTTCTCTATCATTATTGTCCAATAGAATGTAAACACATATACAACATATAAACTAGTATATAAATTCACATCAGCGCCAACCGACTCACAAGTGTAGAAACATGTTTTATTGAACAGAAAATTACAGGGCATGATTTTGAAGCAATATGAAATTCCCCAATACCCTCAAATTGTGCATCGAAATTATTTTCCCTCTTCTCGCCAATGTGCCCACTTCCATAAAACAACTTCAAATATGAAAATTCACATAAGGATTTAATTCATAATAACAGGAAAACGTGAAGACAATAATAGTGGGAGTTTTGGAAATTGAATTCTGTAAAAATTGCAATAAAATTCGCGTTTTGTATGAATTTTTATGAATTCAGTAAGAAGGTTCCCGAACAGTTTTATTTCTACGACGAGAAGACGATTGATCGGTTTTTAGTTTATTATTTATGACACTAAAGGCTTTCTGTAAAACTAAAAGAACTCACATGAAGATTAATATAATAATACCGATTAATGAGATCAATCAAATTGTATTTTATTCCGTTAATTATTTTATTTAAAAACGTGGTCTTATTAGGTGCAATACTGTTCTTTCATAACTCTGCGAGATAAAATAATAATGTTATCAGTGTTTCGTATCATTGAAACCAAAAAGCAAGCATGTTTATAAAAGCATGTGTCCATAAACCATATGTAGCACTCCTATGAATATATAAATACATTAATGTGCAGATTATCCATGTCCGATGACGTCTGTCTGTGAATGATGTGACAGAAAACAACTGATACAGAACTACTTCATTATATCACACCCGTAGTTTATTGGATCTACCACTTGTTATAGTGAAACATGAAATCTTTAAACACCATATTACAGGAGATGTATGAATATCGAGGGCTGTTACATTTCAACATTTTAAGTAAAAATGGCATATGTTAAAAAAGTTGGTCATTTTTTTGTGCTACACAATGTGTTTTATGGTCTCCAACAGGTTGCAAATTGTCTACTATGCAATTAGCTAGTCGTATAAAAGGCACAAACAGGAAAATGAATGTTTTTGTTGAATCAGTCTTTCCCACTTCTAAAAAGTCATTTTCGTCACAAGTACTTTCTATCCAAGGGTATCGATGTATTCTTTATCTGATTGCCGTGCAATGAGGTCGCAATGCACTTTACAGTGACAATTAGCAGGTATTACCTGCCGACTCCTTCGTCAAACACGCTCAACGTTCATTGCTGCGTTTCGTCGCCCCCCCTCGTGGGGGCGGGGAGCCGCGCAGGGGGGTGCCCAAGGCTGTGGCTCGGCGGCGCACGTGACAAGGCACAACCCAAGGACGCCCTCGCGCGCGCCGTCGCCCGACGCAGCCCCCGCCAACCTTATCGCCAGCGCCAGTCACCACAGCCTCCCAGGTCGTCACATCCATCGTTGACATCACAGTCACCATCGTCGCCACTGCCAAAGATGTCGTCTCCACCGGCACCGTCGTCACCACTGCCCCGCCGTAACTATTGCCACCGGCGTTGCCATTGGCACTATCGTCGCCACTGCCACCTTCATTCCCAATGCCCTTTTAGTCGGCATTCCTCCAACCACCGCACCGTCCACCACCGTCGTCACCGCCGTCGCCACCGTCGCCACCGTCGCCACCACCACCGTCGTCGCCATAGACTACGCCACCACCGTTTCCAACCTTATCGCCAGCGCCAGTCGCCACAGCCTCCCAGGTCGTCACATCCACCGTTGACATCACAGTCACCGTCGTCGCCACTGCCAAAGATGTCGTCTCCATCGGCACCGTCGTCACCACTGCCCCGCCGTCACTGTTACCACCGGCGTTGCCATTGGCACTACCGTCGCCAATGCCACCTTCATTCCAAATACCCCTTCAGTCGACATTTCTCCAACCCAGGTCCACAACCGTCGCCACCGTCGTCGCCATAGCCTCCAACCTTAACGCCAGCGCCAGTCACCATCGTCGCCACAACCACGCCGCCGTCACCATTGCCACCGCCGTCACCATTGCCACCGCCGTCACCATTGCCACCGCCGTCACCATTGCCACCATCGTCGCCACTGCCACCAGTGTCATTCCTAATACCCTTTCAGTCACCACCGTTCCTATTTCTCCAACCCGGGAACTCCACCGTCGTCGCCATAGTTACTTCCCTCGCCACTGCCAAAGATTCCGTCTCCACTGGCACCGTCGTCACCATTGCCACAGGCGTTGCCACTGCCCACTACTGTCGCTACTGTCACCTTCATTCCCAATACCCCTTCAGTCGAAATTTCTCCAACCCGGGACCACCACCGTCGTCGCCATAGGCTTCGCCACCACCGCCTCCAACCTTATCACCAGCGCCACTCACCATCGTCGCCACAGCCACGCCGCCGTCACCATTGCCACCGCCGTCACCATTGCCACCGCCGTCACCACTGCCACCGCCGTCACCACTGCCACCGCCGTCACCATTGCCACCGCCGTCACCATTGCCACCGCCGTCACCATTGCCACTATCGTCGCCACTGCCACCAGTGTCATTCCTAATATCCCTTCAGTCATCACCGTTCCTATTTCTCCAACCCGGGATCTCCACCATTGCCACCGTCGTCGCCATAGTCTACGCCACGCACTGGGGGCACCATGTGCTGGCACTGCTGCCCCCCCCCCCGCTGGAGCAGCTCCCGTGCGCGTGTCGCCGCGCCGGGCGGTCGCGTCGCTCCACGCCACGGACCGCCCGAGGGCGTCGCCTCGCTCGCCTCGCCTCGCCTTGCGCGGGCCTTGCCCTAGGTCCGGGAACCACGCCCAGCGTCGGGCGGCGCGGCGCAGCACGGACACACAGTGCTCCGAAATGACATGACGCGCACGCACAACGTTCTCCAAACAACCGAACACCTTCAGACGAAGGTGTCGGCTATCTAACGCGGAAAGCATTTCGCTTAAGTAGTCGTCCAATTTTCGAATAATGCAACATAAAATACGCGAGACAAGATCAGAATACCCTAGTCTTGCGCGAATCTGGTTGCAAAGGGAGAGTTAACGATTCGGAGCCAAAACAGAAAAAACACGAAACGACTTCGATGATTGAAGGCGGAAGGCAGACAAGAAACAGAACAAGAGTATGCAACAGAAGAAATGACGTCAATAAAACTCCAATTTCTGTATGCAAATTGGGATTTAATTGTTTTAAATTACTTGGTAGTTTGAATGCACCAAACTGCATTTGCTGCAAACATTTATTGATTGTACTGTTGATAAGATATTATTTGTTAATTAGTTTATATCTTTGAATATTTATATGCATATCTACGTGTTTCTAAAGCCAGATTTTTCATTTAGAAAGAAATTTGAGCATTCTATTCAATTGAATTAAGTGATTTTTCTTTAAATGTTAGGCCATGGCCCTACATGCGCTATAACGTGCTTTCTTAACACGTTTTATAATATAAACTACAAATTTTAATAATATCTCAAAATAAACAGATGGAACACTAGTCTGCCGTTATGTGTCATTACGTCGTTTACGACACAATATAGCTGGAAAGTAAATTTATCTTGGCATTTCGATGTTCGTGTTGCAATTGATTTGTCAAAATCACTCGACATTTTGTGAGATTATATTTCGTGAAGCGAAGACAGAGAGTTTCTTGAGTTGAAAAAATGAGTAATTTTAAATACAAAGTTTGCAGAGTGTTTATAAACTCTCCAGCAATCGTTTGACACATACGTCCTTTAACAAACACGTTTCAGTGTTTGTGATGAATTAGATGGATAGAAGAATTCCCTACTGGAGTCCACAGCAACAAAAAAATACAGCGTAGATCTAGGTAAATATAAAAAAAAATTAATTACAATTTCAAAAACGTAATTAAACTAATGTACACAATGAATAGTGAATGTACTGCTTCAGAATTTGTAACCCTCTCTCCATTTCCTTAGTATTTGAGACTAAGTCCTGACCGACCCGAAACTATATTCTGCAGTTTTTGATTTCCGTTATGGTGTAAATGTTGTACTTTTTATAACATTATTTAAAAAGAAATTCGCGCCCTGTAATTGCACGGGTTCAGCTAGTATCTATTTACATGAATGTCTCTAGCGGCAAAGGTGAGTCAAAGCATCAACTGATGTCACTGCGGTGCCTTAATGCCCACGGAGATCCTACAGATTGAGTTCCGACGGTGGCAGGACACTAGCTATATAGCTAGGTAGGATTCACCAGCTGCCGGCGGTTCGCTCAGCTCCTCCGATCAGTTTTCCATGATTTCTTCGATCAAATCCAGGAAAATTCCTGAGGAGTACCCTAAAAGCCGCACTAAGGACCGCGCGCGTTCTGACCTTCCTCTTTCTTGTCCTTCCCTCACACGATACTCAAACACACACACCACTCGTACGCACTACACTACCACACTTGTCAGGAGACCAATTGGTAACTTAGAGACTGTTCTGGCTGAGGCGGAAAGACGCAGGTGGGAGATACCTTGTTGAGGAAAATCCCCGCAAGCTGACGTAGGTCGATGGCGAAAATCGCCAGCAAGCGTGAAAAGATAACAGCCATACCCACAAGGGAAAACATGCTCCACACTTTCGGGACAAATGGTAGTAGTTGACGACCTATCAATCAACTCTTCAACACCTCAATGCGCATTGCAACGGGTATTTTTTTTCGTCCCGTACGTGGACCACTGAAGCCTTCAGAGCGACGCTGCCTCCGCCCACCGCCGCCGCGTTGCGTCACCGCGCGCGCGCCCCGACGCCGTCGTCGTCGTCGTCGTCGTCGTCTCCGTCGGCGTAATTGGAAAATAAAGCGCGGCGACCCCGCGATGTGGGACGGCCTGACTCATCCCGCCAGGAGCAGCGCCCGCCGCGACGCCACGCGACGCCCAGCGTTGCGCTCGTCTCCGGCAGGGTCGGGCTGGCTCTTTGAGTCGCCGCGTCAGGCGATCAACACCCCTCAATAGTGGTGAAAGCGTTCGGAAAAATCAAGGCAGAAACGCGAGACCCTACATGTCTGGATCACGCCTGGCAGCACGGCCGGAGTGGGTCGAGATTACTGGATTGATTGATTTATTCTTGATTCAGGGCGCGCAAACTGCTAACGTCTTAACATACAATGTAGGCTTTCACGGCCGGTTTCTACATAATAATTACTTGTTTCAGGGTTTATAGACCGTGGCCCAATGGAGACTGATCCAAATGTTTTGCATGCAACTGTAGCAGGCATCATCAGTGGCGTTGCTGGCGGGGGCGAAGTGTCCTTCTTGGCAGCACCGCGTTGACTGAATCTCTCTAGTTGGTCTGGATTGTTTATCATCGTACGTCAAGAGAACCCTCCTCTTCTCTGGCACATCATAGAGGGCGTGGGTCCATTTTAAGTTTTGTCCCGATACCCTAATCGCACGTGAATCTTAATCTTATCTGAACCTGTACAGAAACACAACTAGGCAATTTCAGGTCTCTCCGGCTCTACCGGTATCTGTGAGCTCTACCGGTATCTGAGGGTAAGAACAAAAGTTATGAAATTATTTGTAATGTAACATGAAGAGAAATAGTTGTGAAGAAATTTTCATATCGCGATAGAAATATTATTTAGGAAATAATGATAATAATGATAGTGATCATAATAATAAATAATGATAATCACAAATATAATTTTGAATAAGTATTTAAATTTGTAAGTATATTGTGAATGCACACATTTTCGACAGAATCCTTCAATTCACGTCAATCATCACAACTGTGTTCAAGCATGATCTTTTCAGTCATAACCTAACATACGTATCTCCGTTGATTATTTCGCTTAAATTTCATTCTGATCTCAGAGCAGAGAGCTCATAAATAAATATCAATAGATTGGATAGATTGAAGTCGTAGAAGAGAGGATGTCCTTGAAGAAAGAAAGAGAGCTGCAACTAAGGAATAGGTAGAAGAAAAAAGAAAATGAAGGTTGGGGAGAAAAGATAAATAGGAGAAATAAGGGCAAGTAAATTTAGTAATGCAAGATTTACAGAAAAGAGACAAAAAGAGTGACGAGGTAGATTGCTTATGTAGTCGTTGCCTGACTTTCATATCCATCGCCACTGCTGTATGTACACCGATTCTCCTCTCATTGACGTCACAACTTTAGTTAACCTCCACTTCTTCTCGAGTCAACTTTATGTCTGACAGATAGTGGTAATAAAGAAAGAAGTGGGATGCACGAGTGCTGGATACTTGAAAAAAATCTCAGAAATTTTATTTCGCTCACTGCAAAGGATATCCCATTTGAGCAGCCTCAGAAAGCTAGTAACCAGGGGTGTATTGGTTTTATTTTGTGACTTGATTCAGTACTAGGAGGACGCGAGTAATAAATTTTACAAGTTCAGTTTAGACATTTAATTAGCTCCCACATGAATTAATAAGAGCAACAATCTCTGCAACAGACCGGATGTGTGGGTCTTCCAAGAGGTGGAGAACTATATGTGAGACAATTAATGAAGGAGTATGTCACGTGTAACAAATGATTTCAAAGGACACACAGTCCATGCAACGTTAACTAGCAAATGCTAGCTATAATTTATGGTTGAAGAAGCTAGAAAGCGAAAGACCTATGTTAAAAGACTTAATTTATTTGCACGCAATAAGGTACAACAATCGCCGCCATTTGAAACTGTGTGTTTAAATGATATATGCTTAAAGAAGCATTTGTATATGTAGTAATAACTGAACAATGAAATTACTAAAAATTCTAACTATCATGAAATCATTCATTGAAATAACATGAGGATTACCTTTCCACATTTATTGTTTATTCAATAACGTTTTCACCTTAAATTATTTTTAAACAAAGCTAAGAAATGCTCGCATAATTTCATGTACATGATAGTCTATTTCTGCAGTATTCTGCTGACTCTTAGGTGATCTACTTCATTCTCAAATCGATCATTAGTTTATCATGTCATAATGCACTTTATAATGATCAGAGTCAAGGAAATGTCAGGTGCTAAATCAGAATTCATCAAAACGTGTAGTAAGCAAATAGCCAATGGTTTATGCCGCTTTGGATTTTGAACTCATTTAGAAAATAGTGTTTGAAATAGTTTACTTACCGAAAACCTCCAGTTTTTCCTTTGGAAAAAACTCAATTCAAGTTAACGTTATAAAGACATTTTTGCTTGAATTCTATAAAATATGCTATCTAAATTTTAGTTACGTTTGGTAGGTGAAGGTCAAGGATAAACAAGCATATTCTGATGTAATTTGCTTAGCAGTACCTCTCTTGTAGTTTATCTTATCTGTTAAAAAGATTGCTTAATGGTTGTTAACCTCAGGGCAGGAATATTAGATTTCTAGTTTGCCTTCACTACTGTGGTTTGGCAGCTTTCCGAAGAGACAGTAAAGTTGTGTAAAATAATTAGACACACTCCAAAATTATGAACCCTTCCTGTTTTATCACCACGAAGCATTCAGAAATAGATTTCTAGAAGTGGTGATATACGATGTATTTAACAATATATCAATCACGATCGTAATAACAGATAAAGGAATTAATTTTATGTTCTTTGCACTTCTTTTCCTCCTTGCTGCAGGTTTAAATGCAACCAAACCCGACTCATTTGTAGGTTAGCAACGTTTAAGTTGTTTATTTTATTTAGAACAAGAAATAATGTTTTGTAACGTTTTCTTTTCTTTATTATGATCCTCAGTGCCTAAGTGTTTCGGCCATACCTAAGACGAATTGGTAGGTGGAATAAGTAGAGTAAAATCCTCGCGTGGGCTACGCGATTTCCTACCCTACACTATTTCTTGTCCCACCAGTATTTCTCCCCGGGGTGGGCACGTAGGCTCATTGGCCACCCGCACGCGGAGTGAGAGCAAGAGCACCTTCAGGCTGGGATCCGGATTCCAGCGGACCGTAGTTACCCTTCTCGGGAACCTCCTCCATTCAGTCTGGGTCGGGCCACTCTGCCAGATACTAGCTTTTCGGGCTAGCACCGGAATCAAATTAAGAGCCAGTCACAAAGGCCAAGACAAGACCCTCCTGTTCGCCCAGATTATCGCGCCACGTGCCCGACTGGGGGCCTGTCGAACTAAGACCCGGGTGGCTCGGGGTCTCATTGCCTTCACCTTAAAGCTATCGACGTGAGTAACGCAACCCCTCGGCAATCTGACCGGGAGGTTCATTCTTTCCGTCGGAAATTTTATGTGTGATTGGGAGCAAGTCCCTTGCCCTATACTCTCCACTGGTCGGCACGTAGGGACCCAACTGGTGGGTTCCCGGGAGAGCGCGGCGACACGGAGCTGAGCACCGCCTTCTCACAGCGCCCACCGCGGCACTAACGACGTGAGTACCGCCGAGTAACTCGGGTCCAAGTGGCGTTGCCTCCTCCACCCTTCCTCCACTCCACATCCTCAGGCCTTGCGACCATTGGGTGCCCCCTGCGGAGCAATGGAGAGTGATGATAATAGGAAGAGCGATGGTGAAATGAGAAGTCACAAGCCCACTTTGTTCACCACAAGCTCCACGTGCATCGCCAGGATTTGAACTCCGATTACCAGAGTGAGAAACACTCAAACTCAAGAGAAAGTGAAAGAAACAACATTGGAGATACGTAGGTGTTGATAGATAATGTTCGCAAAAATAATGTTCGAAGAGATGTTATGATTTATAAGAATTGAAGAATTCTATAAAAAACGTGTGCCTTCCCAATATATTTAACAATTTTATTTATTACTTATTGCCTTTTTGTTGTTGTTATTGTTTGGCAAATCGGCCACCATCGGGCCACGCGATTCGTGCCGAAATCCCGCCAGGGCTCAGTCATAATTAGGGGAGTAGATCCACGTTATTTTTCTATTCTTCTCCACTTCACACGGTTGTTATCATTATTATTATCATTAATATCATTATTATTATCATTATTGTTATTATTATCATTATTATCATTATTATTATTATTATCATCATCATTATTACCAAAATTACTTTTTATACCATCACTAAAATTTCTTCACAACTATTTTTTTCATATTGGCATTTTATTGTCACATTTACATCCATTTCCCGCCGATATTATTAGAGGCTGAGAAATCTGCATTAGTTGTTTACTATCTGTCTCAGAATCTGTTGGGCTACAAACTCTTCTTGAAAGATGAAACTACAATTATTTTCGCAAATCGCCGTCCCATGCCCCTGCGTGGTGGCGGCGCGATGAGCCTGGGCCGTGGTGAGGTGAGGCTCTGCGGAGGGGAAGCGGCATAGCGTTAGACGGGGCGGGGGCGGGAGCGGGTCGGGCGCGGCCTGGCCTAGCGGGCGGCGGCGGGACGGACGGTTTCTGCTCGGGTTTAGGCAGAGTTGGGGCGAAGCAAGGAGGAGGCGGTGCGGGGCAGGGTAGAGAGGGGCGGGCGCGGGGGGGCGGGGCGGGGCGGGGCGAGGCGGGGCGGGGCGGGGCAGGGCGGGGCGGGGGCTGGGCGGGGCGGGGTTGGGGCGGGGCAGGGGGGTAGGCGGGGCGGGGCGGGACGGTGTTGCGCAGTGGTTGGCAGAGTTGGGTGAAGCAAGGAGAAACGGGGCGGGGCAGGGCAGAGAGGGGGCGGGGCAGGAGGGTGGAACGTGGCGGGGCATGGGCGGGGAGGGGCGGGGCGGGGGTGGGGTGGGGTGGGAAGGGGCGGGGGCTGGGGCTGGACAGCAGGCCGGTCGGCGTGGCGGCGGCGAGGCGACTGGGCGAGACGGGCGGCCCTAGCACCGGCGCAGCTGCGGCGCTCGCCGCGCACCGCGGGGCTTCCCGCCTTCCGTCGGAGGCGGCGCTGGCGGCGGCGGCGGAAGTGCCGCGCGCCCTCGCCGCGGACATCCGGCGGTGTCAAGGCCGCCCGCACTCGCACCCGCGCTGGCGCTGGCAAGCCGCCGCGACGCCGCCGTCCACGACGTCAGCCGCACAGGGCACGCGTGGCAGGGCGCTCCGCGTGCGACTCGTCCCATCACTCTTACTCCCACTGTTACGAACTTCAATTAATCTGCATCTGCTGCTAAACGATTAGTTGTTCTGACCATTAACGCACCGAGTCCACTCGCTTAGACTACGAATGGTTTTATAGATCTGCTTACTGCCTGTCATTGCCCCAAACTTGTGACCATTATCCTATTTCGTCCAATGAGTTACAAATAAGGAACTATTTCGTAATACTAATTCTGACTCGACCTCACAAACCGGTATTCAATATGTTGCCTACGTAATTACAGATTACAAACACAATTCACAAATATTTGCAAATTACATTTATAACACAGAGAAACAATTTACAAATTGATTGCATTATCCTTTTGAAAAATTCTTGCAAATTATTTATCATTGATTATTAATACAATTATTATTATTAATTGTTGCTAAACATGTTATTACTATTATTATTATCATTGTTATTATTACACTTCAAAAATTCAGCTTCTCGCCAGGTCTGTGGTCTTAAGGCGGCTCCACACATGCGGCATTCGGCGAATCCCGAGCAACCGCTCGCTGAATCCCGAGTAGTGAGGACGGGATGCTTGCGATTCGCCGAGTGCCGACAATTCGAAATTCGCTCTACCCGCCGCGCGTCGGTCTTAAGGACACATCAAAAGGAGCGAACACTCGCCGAACACATGAGCCCTTCGGGATTGGGTGAGCAGTAGCTCCCCACTCAGCGAATTCCGAATGTGTGAAGCCGCCTTTAGACGATTTACCAATCGTGTAAATGAATGGTAAAATTAAATGCATTTTAAAATAATTGGAGCTTTTACATTCAATTTACCGTTAAAACCATGTAAATTAGTATATTCCTTACGGCAGCCAACTTGTTTCGGTGTCTTGCAGGGCAGTTGTCAGCGCAAAGCAGATTCGTTATTTTAATACTGAGTTTGCTTTATACATTTATTATCCAATAAAATAACACGAAAGCGACCAATAACCGGTATTTAGTAACGATATGCGTTCAAATTCAAAAAGCGCATTCATTTGGTTGACTTTGTGTCGTATTAATGATCCTTCGATTTATGGAGCTATATACTCTCTATATACTCCGCTGTCCGGGCGACGCCGCTTTCTATGTACGGTTGCCGACACTTCGTCTGTTATACTGCATTTCCTGCATACAAACAAATGCGTTTCGCCCCGAGGAAGGTCGAAAGACGGTCGAGACGTTGGCAGCGGTGCATAGGACGCGGAGTCTCCTGGAGAGACGAGAATCTATTGACTCCGGCAGCATCCGTCTACTTTTTCCTTTATACTCTCTGATTCCAAATTCACCAATATTCAGGAGATTATCTCAATGTATTTGCCATAAAAACTGTCGATAAAGATGAAAAAAGTTACCCGTAGTGATAATAATGATAATAATAATTATAACAACCGTGTGAAGTGGAGAAGAATAGAAAAATAACGTACATCTACTCCCATAATCATGACTGAGCCCTGGCGGGATATCGGCACATATCACGTGGCCCCATGGTGGCCGATTTGCCAAACAACAACAACAGGTCAATTCAGAATAAGTAATAAATAAAATTGTTATTTATTATTTATTATATATTGGAAATGCACACAGTTTTTATGGAATTCTTCAATTCTCGTAAATCATAACATCTGTTCGAACATTATTTTTGCGAACATCATCTATCAACACCTACGTATCTCCAACGTTGTTTCTTTCACTTTCTCTTGACTTTAACCTAAGAGCAGGTTGCTATCAATAAATATCAATTGATCTGATACATTGAATAAAAGTCGTCAAAGAGTGACTATATTCGTAAAGACTGCTAGCAATAACAATGGCCATTTCAGAACGCAATTAAAATTTTCAAGACCTTACAAGATGAAATGGTGTCATTTTCCGTAATGACGGATGGATAAAAATGGAACAATCTTTCATAATAAATAACATTTTAAATTGTAGAAAATTTTCCTGTAAAAGTTTACATCATTTTTGCCCACACACATGGGTTTACACAATATTTCTGCAATAACACCAAGTTTATCTTAACGACTTGCAAATGGTTGGCGATTACTGGAGTCTCAATCTTCAGACAATTTCAGTACCTACTGTGAAATACGTTTCCCCTTCCCCTTGCAGTCGCGCAGCAATGAGCCAACGGGCGACAAAAAGGCCTGCGCTTGGGACCCATAGTTCTTCGGGGGCGCGAGGCCGCGCGCGTGAAAGGAAGAGCAATAAAACGAGGGCAGCGCCTCGGCGCGGCGCAGCAGGTGGTCGGGCTGGCGCCAGCTCGGCGCAGCGCGGCGCAGCAAGGACCCAGCAGAAACACGCCATACGGATTCTTCGATCGATCGATTGGTTGATTGATTGAGTGAATGAATGATCGATTGAATGATTGCTTGATTGAATGATTGCTTGAATTATTGATTGATTGATTGAATGAATGATTGATTGATTGATTGAATGAATGAATGATTGATTAATTGAATGAATGATTGATTGGTTGATTGTGATTCGGACACGTCAACTGCAAAGGTCTTTAAGTGTAGGGCATGGGTGTTCTCGGGAGGCGACGGTAGTCTTCCCCCGGTGAATGACGATGGTGAATCCGGCGTCGGTCTACCTTCGACTAGCGGAGATTTCCCCAACCAGATATCTCCCATCAGCGGGACAACGCCCCACCAAGGACACGCTCTCAGCTCCCGAGCAGTTTCCCGTAGTAGTGTAATAAATGTTAGTGTGTGTGTATGTATGTATGTATGTATGTATGTATGTATGTATGTATGTATGTATGTATGTATGTATGTATGTGTGTGTGTATGTATGTATGTGTGTATGTATGTATGTATGCATGTGTGTGTGTATGTATGTATGTGTGTATGTATGTATGTATGTATGTATGTATGTGTGTATGTATGTGTATGTATGTGTGTGTATGTATGTGTATGTATGTATGTGTATGTATGTGTGTGTATGTGTGTGTGTGTGTAAGTAATTAAGGAATGACAATAATACAAGAAAGAGGAAGGAAATATCGCGCGGGGTCCGTGGCCAGTTTGATAGAGTACTGATCCGACATTCACCTGGTTATGATCGGAGAAACCTCGGAAAACTACCGTCAGTGCAGCAGGCCGCTAGAAGTCTCCTCCAGACAGCGACTGAACTCAACCTAGCTGACAAGTTAGGGTCGAAAATCCTGCCACTGTCGAGACACGAATCTAGGACCTTCCGGTCCGAGGCACTGCAGTGGCATCAGTTGTGGCTCTGAACCACCTCTCTCGGTGTATTCCTCGACGTACTCTTCAAAATTAATATAGTTCATAGTAATTATTCCGCTCGTGAAATTATCACGAATGAATTAGAAGAATTCCATCACCCTTGCCTAATGGAAAGCATTCTACCCGTGAAACCGTCGTTTTTCCTTTTATAGCATACGTTTTATCGTCGTGATGTGTATCTGGCGTACGGTCAGTATCTAAGACCACGAAGCTATTACAATAACAGGACATGCAAATGTTTCGTCTTTAAAACCATATTCGCAATGAAACGAAGAGCACCATTCTTGCATTCTAAATAAAACTCTTAATGAACCAACAGTTTCAAACAAAACACCGAGATACAAATTCAATATTGAATTGCACGACTATACTTTAAAATATTTTATTTGTTTCTTACGTTTTTCTTCTGTATTTAAATCTCGTATATTGATTTCCTTAAAAAACTTTACCCAATATTTCACCCAATAACCCAATATTCACGTGAGTTTTTTCATATTCTTTCGTTGTTTTCTGGTGTATCTTTTCTTGAGTAAGAGCTTAGAGAGACTAAGCAAGAACACCGGTACATTCCTGCGAGAGAAAAGTCACTACGTCAATGTGACTAAGAACGATAGCAGTTGACGTGCTTGGAACCAATCAATTAATCCATTCCCACTCATCATCTTTCGAACTTGTTGTGGGCGTAGATGATTGCATGGAAGGCATGTTGCATCTAGGCGGTATCAATCTCTGATCCCGTATGTTGTGGCATGGAAAGGCAGACACTATTAGCATGTTTCTCCAGTATTCCCTAATCTTTTCGTACCGAGTTAATGTGGCTTTATCAGCTGCAAATTCTCCTCAGACTCATTGAACTAAATCAGTTCCTAAATATGGAATTGCTGATAAGAAATTAAATATAACAGTGGCTTCTCAGAATGATATTTGTCCTCATGGTAATACATATTTATAAAGGCAAAGGCTATTACTAGAAATAGAATAAAAGTTCCTACTAAGTGTATATTAAATTACGATATCCATAATATATTCCACGACCTACATGAATATAGAGGCAGATGAAGAAGAATGATGCTCCATTAGCATGTATTGTTCGTAGAAGTCAACCAAAATTTACATCTCGACAAATATGACTGATTCTATTGAATGCTATATTAATGTCGGCAGTACAATGTATGGCTAGAAAGACGCATGTTATAATTTGAATAATTAAACATAATCCTAATAAGGAGTCAAAGTTTCATCATGTTGAAATAGTATCACTCTCAACCGGCCAGCGTATGGGAGCTGGCCCTACAGGGGACCGCGACAGCTCTCACTGACTCGGAAAAGAGAAGTTGAAAAGGATTGCCTCCGAATTGCCTCTGACAGCATGGGAAGGAGAGGGAGCAGACGCGACGTAAAGCTGAAGTGATTATTAAAAGGACAAGTCACTGTCGCTGTTAGATGACGGCAAGGGCGTGGGTTGAGAATGCAAAAACGGTCACAAACACGCAGTCAACACACCTATGTCTCTCGCGGTAATACATAGAATACATAGCTCTCCGTGCTCCAACACCAGTAATGACAAACCGGATAAGCTAATCTTATTTATCTAAAATTCTCCTCCAGACAACCACTGAACTCGACCTACTTATCTATCCTACCACTGTCGGATTCGAGCTAGGACCTCCAGGTCAGAAGTACTGCAGTAATATTAATTGATGCCCTGAGCCACATCTTCCGGTTGTCAGGTTATATTTCACGCTAAGCCAAGTTAGGTACTTATCACTTTATCGCATACGTTGCAAGAGAGAACATTATATATCGCTCCAAATAATTGAAGTTTTAAGTTTTTTAAATAGTTTTAATTAGTTTACGTTTATAGTTTTGTTTGCTTTTTTTATCCCGGAAGAGGATTTTTTTCGAAACGTAATTCATCTGCGGGCCTACTACAAACATCACTGCATTAACTTTCAAAGGAGTTTTACCTAAATACATATTAGCAGATCGAAATGATATCATGATCTTGGGAATTTGATATGCGTCTTATAATTTTTAGAAGTATTTCATAAACCGCTGCAACGGGCATTCTTAATGTGCAAGCTCAAAAGTTACTGCAAGGTTTTTTTTCGAATAGAGCAAAGTAAACTACGACTCATGTCCAAATTTCAATGAACCTAAGATTTCGAATATTAAACTTCAAACCAGTTCAATTGTTTGGTTATTCTTTTGCAACGGAGTATTTAAAGATCGAGAGCTTTTAATTTTATTATGTTCGTTAAAAATACATCAACAAATAAAATGTATAGGAATTTTTGAAAACTACCTACTTCATTCATTTCAGCAATTTTGATGAAACGTTATAGATTTTGCATACTTCTTAGTAATATTATGAATAAGTTCGAGTAGTTTTGGAACCTGTCATTCGGCTTCAAAATTAAAACTGAAGATTTCTTTCTTAATTCACTAATTTCTACAATGAAAGCTTTTTTAACCATTGTAATATATAATTATTTCAAACAGTAGTTTTATTTTATTTTAAGCTCATTTGAATTTTTCAAGTGATAGCTGTAGTGTTGATAGGGTAGAAATTACAATATTATATTACGTAATCGTTAAAAGTAATACGAGAAAGTTTGTACTTTAAGAGCGCCTTTAGTTTCAAATCAAATCTGTACTGACATGCAATGAGTTATTGACTGCGAAGTTCTTGTAAAAACTTGTAGATGTAAAACACCATGGAAGCCAAGATCTCATCAACTCATGAAAGTAGAAAAAAATCTAGACTAGTCTAAAGTTGTGGTATCCTTTGCAATATTTTGTGCTGTGTCATTCGCAAATAAAACGGTCGTATGGAAGTTTGTCACAAAAGTCCTTGACATTTCCTCTTCAGATACTAACCAATTGCAACGAAGTGTCCGTTACAACAAAGGAGAGTTTAAAGAATAATAAATTTCTAAGCTAATTAGATCGAAACTATCATATCATGATCTTAGGCGTTTTTCTTATAACCAGCAAAACACGAGCACGACTTGGTACTTTTTATCGAACAATGATCTCCACACAGACATTGCTCTTTCTTCCACTATCAATGGTATTCGCTGAGCGGCAGGCAATTTTACGCGCAGTAGCTTCAGAAGCAAACAATGGCTAGAGTAGCGAGGGTCAGGCGCCAAAATGATGGAGTGTGTTGGCAGATAGGAATATTAATAGTTTCCTCCCTTGGCAACGTCGGCTGACAACTGTCGAATGCCATTCTTTGTGGTCTCACTGAATAAACAAATGTTGACTTCGTAAAGCACAGTCACTCTCTATTAAAAAACAGATTCAAGATAGTATTATGTATGTAGCATTTATTTACTCGCGTTGTCGTAAAACAGCATCACGTCCCCTACCGATATTGCTGCACGTTTCAAGTTCGGTAGAATATATTACTGTAAAAATATATGCAGATTAAAAATTGTAAGTATTTAATAAAACTATTTAATCATTTTAACATTGAATTTAGTGAGCATAACGCGGTATTTTTATCAAACGCAAAACTAAAAACAAAATGTAGCAGTTGAAAATAAATAAATTCAAATTTACTCCAGTTTCTTTAATTCAATATTTACTGCTTCCAAGACGAAATTTTAGTTATATATTTATATTAATAAATAATTTCACAGCAATAAAATAATGACATTCAATCTGTTAGTCTGGTGGTTAAACTTTTCATTTTAAATTCTAAAATATAACAGACAAAGTCCATTGCGCCTGTCTTTGTTTTTGTTTCTTCCATTTGGATAAAGAAATTCATATAATTTCCTTTAAAATGTTCTGTCATGAAACAAAGCTAAACGAACATGCATCACTGTTAAATTTAAATAAATATTTGTTTTCAACATCAAATGTACGGTAACGAAAGTATCCATAATTCTAGTAACGGATATATTTTCGACTGCCCTGAGAGATTCCAGTACTATCAGGGAATTAAAGGCCACCAATGACAAACTCGCTCCAACTTTTAGGACTGACCTTCATTAACGCTCATGAAAACCATTTGATGACCTTTGCTTAGCGTCAAATGCAGAGGTAACTACTTTGCTCTCGAAGCATCAGGCGGAGGTTGCAGATACGCAGCCCGGGACCCAACCCGCGCCTCTGGGTGGTGGAGGAAGCGGTGAAGGCCGAGGCGCGGCCGCCTCCGCCTCCGCCGCCGCCGCCGCCACCGCCGCCGTCGCCACCGCCACCGCCACCGCCACCGCCACCGCCACCGCCACCGCCACCGCCTCCACCGCCGTCGTCGCCGCCGGACGTTCAGTGTTTAATTACTGCAGGCGGCGCGTGGGCGGCGGCGGCGGCCGCGAACTCGCTGCGGCTGGAGACCCCAGCGCGTGCATAAGACACGAACCCACCTCACTCGCCAGCTGTCGACAGTACCTACTCAACTTAAGTGATGATGCAAAGATGGTATTTTAACACGCTAGAAGAATTTTTGCGTGGTCTTCCACAGAACCAAATATGTCCCAGGAGATTAATGAGGACTTGACGGATACAGTGAATGAAATTTGGCAAGTAAGATCGTTTCATAATGTATTATGTACAAATATTACTTCAGAAGGAATTACTTTTAGCAAAACCAAGATATAATTTACTTAATGAGTTTTGGGGATTTGGAACTGATGAGTTCATTGAAGTCTATGAGTGGTCTAATTAATGAGTGATTAAGGTGAAATAATGAGATGAATATTATATGATGCGAATGAAATGAGGAGATGAATATTTGAAAAAGTGTGGAATGAGAGGCACAGGAAACGGCAGAATCCCTAAAAAACATTTTTAATTCACCTCGACATCTACATCAGAGGCTCGTATGACAGGAAAGAAAATATGTACATCTTAACTGATATCTTACTTTCTCGATAAGAGAGACTTAAAACGTTGCTAATTCACCAAAAATACTTAAAAGCTTTACAGTTTATCGCGATGTGAGGTAGGTGAAAATTAAAAAAGAACCGTAAACTGCAAGCCATAAAAACTTTTTATACAAAAATTTGCATTATTTATAAACGATCCAGAAACATGTAAATTGTTTATTTACAAAAGAAATGAATATATTTGTTCACAAAATATAACAGAAATTAAAAAGCAGTAAAATTGTGTAAATTGGGTGCTTTTTTTATTTCTGTGTCCATTTTTCCTTGGGACTGAAAATTGATGGCGCAATTCTTCCTTCATATTCGAATTGAGCGCGTCGACACACGTAGAGAAACACGTGTCTAGTATTTGAGTCTGCCAGCTTTTTTTGAGTGCCTATATTATTTTCTCAAAATCATGTTTGACTTTTTCCCTCGTATGAATTAAACGATGGTAAAGTTAGTAATTGCCCCATTTTTGGTTTCTATGTATATGTGAATACCGCAATAACAACTCGTATTTACATTGCAAAATTAAAATATTAAAAATAGAGAAAAATATAATTCACTAAAATCTACTACAATATAATGGCAAAAATATATGTTATAGAATATTATAAAGTACATTCTAGAGGGAAATAGTACGACAGTACTCCAACGTTATCACATCGAAAATAAATTTCAAAAATTTGTTTAATTTTTCAATTTGAATTTGGCGTCAGAATTGGTTGACAAAAAAGCTTTCAAATTCAATTAATTTCCCGTCTCTGCAATTTTGAAGCATGATACATTTAATAAAAGCTGAGAAAAAAGAAAACTCGAAAAACACGTTTCTCGAATCTCTGCAACAGATTGCCGTAGGAGAATGATTTTTTTTGTATCTACTTAATTTTATATTCCCTTTCATCGGAGTGTCACGATGACCGATTTGGTTAGCGGGCGTTTTCTCCCCCTTATTCGGGTGTTCCCTTTATTACACGGATAGCGCAAAGGACGCTTAAAAATGGCACACGTCTCATTTTCGTCGAACGTTCTGAATTTCCAAAAATTGCCTAAGTTAAAAAGAATGCGCTAAAATGCGTACTGTTGCTGTACAACTAGTTTCGTTATACTTAGGTGAACTGAAAATCATTTGGGAAGAGGAATGATTCAATTAATAAACATAGGTGAGAAATTTCTGTGAAAGAATGCAGTAACGGAGAAAGCAGTTGTGAAAGTTCCTCCGAGAGCTCTCTGTATTCCTGAGACATACCAACTTCCAGTACTTCCTTTCAAAAAGAATAAATCAAGATATACGACGTAATTGACCTTTGAATTCGTATAGCCTTGATGTCTCGAGACATTTACTACACTTCTCAAAAAAAAAAAAAAGTCTATTAGTCGTGGCCATTTAAAAGAAGTTTTTTTACAGCATTACGTATAATACCATTTTCTCTCTCCCCTGTAATAATGTTTCAAAGAGGGTGCTGTTATTGAATTTGGAGTGGTTTTCCTGGCTTCGTATAAACTTTTCACAAGTAATACAAAATACAGTTCTTAACATACTATAACCTCTATAACATACTATAACATGTCAGGAGTGTACGTAATTTTAAAATTAATACCTGAGAAAATCTTGTAAATGCCAGACTAATATCAAATACACAGATGTAAAGAGGAATGATGGTTTTCGGTGGAGTGCAGTGCATAACAATATCGTGTAGTGCAATTTGACGTTCGAAGTAAGAGCACGGAGGATTAAAGTGAAAGGCGCCGAATCGTAGAATGTTTTATTTACTACAATTATTATTTAAAAATTAACTGCATACTTTAATACATCATTAATTATTTCAGTTGTTATTTTTGCTGTTTTATTTCTGTTCTTATATTCACAGCATGGTTTGGCCTTTGTTGCGAAGCTGCTCTCGTGTCTTGCTCAATGCAGCTTAAATCTACTCGGTTACGGTTGGTCTCAAACACTAAATATATGCGTTAGATATTTAACCTAACTTTTATTTTTCCGCTTCACTATGTACATACTGAATAAAGAGAAAGTATTGTTATACTGTGGCTAATTCAACTATTTTTTGATCGAAAATCTAGTATTGTTGGTCCACATATCGAACAAGTGGATTAATCATGTTCCTCTATGTAGAAACTTACTTTCTCTAAACAAGTTGTGGAGTCAAAATCCTCTTTGTAGGTCTTCTGTATCGAAAACTTGGTTGTCGACAAAACGTCCGTCCGTCCGTCCGTCCGTCCGTCCGTCCGTCCGTCCGTCCGTGGAAAAAGCTAGCACCTAAACAATTCAACAAATTTTCTCGAAAATATATTCTCCGAGCGATATGGCGAACTCGGGGCTCTGCGTGTTTGAAACGGATATTTTGATATTTGTGCGTTCTTTACATAAAACCAACTTTTTCAAATTTCTCAGAAATAGCATAACAGTTTTTGATTAATATTTTTCTCAGATAGAGAAAAAGACGCTTAAAACAAAATCATTTTTTTAAAACTTAAAACAAAGGTTCCATTTTTGGCTAACTCTTAAATTGGAAAAATGTAAACAAGTTAATATTAAAAACTATAATATTAGTAATATCTTTTTTTTGTATGTAATGTTTAAAAAATATCTTTAAATAAGGTCATGCTCAAGTTTCTGAAAGACAACGCACAATTTTTGCTATACATTATGCAAAATTTCAACGCACAAATTTCGCACAATTTTTGCTTTAAATTAATGAAATTTATTTTTTTTATTCTCAAACACTGCTTCCAATTTTTTCTTTAATTTTTTCCATCAAATAGACAATAAGACGCTTAAAAATGGTGCAGGTTTAAAAACAAATTTTAATAACAAAATAATTTTTGTAAAAGTTTTATTTTGATAATAGTCCCTTTTTTCATAATGAAACATTCTAAAAATTATATATTTTTTAAAAACCTTTGAAAAGAGTAGTTTTGCACGTTTTCGAAAAAATATTAGTTTGTAGTTGATAAGTAGTTCGAAATGGGGAACTTCTATTCAAAATTTTTGAAATTTCAATTACGATAAAATAACCATTTTTTAAGTATTTTATGGTTCCAGGTGGAGAACGTATTAACACCGTATGTCCAATTAATTTTATAATTTTAACAGTTTGTGCTATATTCGACCAGGTCAAAATGGGTAAAAATCACACTCTTTCAAAAGAGTAATATCTTTAAATTAATGGTTTTTGGAAACAAAAAATATTTAATAAATACAACTAGGATATATTATTTTGAACTGTGCATTTTTTTTCAAATACAAGGCACCTGCATCTCTTCCTTCGGCTATATAAATAAAAGCTGCAAAAAAATCATCATCACTCTTCACAAAAATGCGTTCCACTAAACACCGAATAAATTACATTGTTTTATCTACTACATAATACATTATTTTATCTTTATTTTCATAAGCTCAATATGTATTTTTCTGTCGTAAAAAGGACCTCTTGCAAACTAAAGAAATGTGTGTAAATATTTTGCCCACCCCGAAGCATTGGAAAAGAAGATGAGGAGTAGTCTGCCTTGAGTAGAATGGTGCCCAAAATAAATCTGTCGATCATATCGGGCTCTCGCTCAGCCTTTCTCTACGACGGCACCTGATACCTCGCAGCTATCTCTTCGAGCCACTATCGAAAAGGCAGAACGTAATAGGCAACTCAGAGAATTCAAAGAATATGAAGGAAATGGTAGTAGTATAATAATAAAGCTAGTGACGATGATTGTAACAGATGCGCTTAAGTATATTGCAAGGATGTTGAGAATGAAAACTTTGCAGACGTTTCCGATTCTGATTGAAAATTAAAACGAAATGCATATCAACACAAAGCAATGTGTAGATACATCACCACAGTGTGCCCCTGTGGTGCGATCAGAAGATGGGGCCGCCAGGTTTTAGTTAGTCAGTTTTTAGGTTGGGGCCGCCAGGTTTTAGTCAGTTTTTCAGTTATTCATCTTCGGTACCGACTGAGAAATGCAAACATTTGAGTGTGATAATTCGCGTATTCTCATATTGCGCGTAGCGACTCATACACGGCGCGTCCTTGCTTACGACACGGCTGACAACATAGGACTTAGAAGGCAAGCAAGCTATAGTTACAATTAATTAATGATCAATATGGTAATATCGAAACACAAGTAATATGCAGGTTTACGTGTAATTTAATCCAAGTAACACCAAGTTATAAATGGATTTGTGCATTACCAGCGAGTGCCTACAATTCCTTTTTGCTTTTTATTGAGCTTTTTTAAAAATTTTGATAGCTTGATAAATTTATGTAACTAATAATGTACGTGCGCACTCATTTCAATGTAATACATTATTCCGTTTCTGGCTCTGTAAATGATTCGTATTTCACGCACCGCAGGTCGTATGGCGAGGCATTCACTTTCAAATTTTGTTAGCTGTTGCTTGGCGTTCAAGTATTCTAACGGTTTGTGGCTCCTTATAGCAGCTACTTGAAATCCTATATATATGAAATAATCGAAAATCGATTTTGTGCCTGATAGAATCATTCAGTGCGACATACAGGTTTGTGTATGTCAAGAGTGCGAAAGGCGTGAGTGTCACGCTCAACCTGAGCCTAAGGATAAAGTATTTTCGTTTCTCACTACTACTGCACACTACTTACGTAGTGTGGAGAAAGTATTGTAAAAATTCAGCAAAAGCGGAGATTATTCGACACGAACTCGTATTGTGAGATCCTGATTCTTCAAAAGTGGCTTGTTTCTATGTGTAGCAAAACACTTCATCTAACACGTTGTGTACTCAGAATCCACGTTTGGGGGTCCTTAGTTTGGTTTACCGCAAAACGTATGTCTGTCTGTCCTTCCAATTTTGTGCAATGCTAGAGCCTAAACCGCTCAGACGATTTTCTCGAAAATTGAAAGTCTCATAACAATCTGGCCGAACTGAAGGTCCTGCATATTTGACGAATATTTTAATTTTGTGGGGTCTTAACATGACCCCTTAATATCTTTAAAAAATGATAAAAATTGTCAAATTGTTTAATATATTTCTTTTTTGTTTGAACAAAATACGTTTTAAAAATGACGCGAATTTTCTTTGAATTCTCCAAATTTACAAAATTGCAATACTTCAAAAATTGTTCTCGTATTTCTACAACTACAATATTGAGAATATTTCTCAACTTCAGCGCTTCATTTGCTGAAGAGCAGCTCTACCCCTTTGTAATGCTAGGGTTAATATCGAGGTCTATTGTGGAAGTGTCTTTGGCTGGGCCTATAAACCTACTTTTCTCTGGAAGAATGTAGGTTAATGTGTCTACTTCAAGTATGTTTAGAACGTTATAGCAGACAGAAAGTACTCTAACATTACCCGACCTACGACTTGAACATGAGTTAATAACAAGAACACTGCCACAAATGACAATGGCAAAAGTGGATTCTGAGTATCTCTAGAACCAATTTTTTATAGCACCAGTTCCGGAGAAGGAAATGCACTCTAAGACGGCTCAAACAACGAACTGCAACGCGCCAAGAAGACAACCACCAAAACATGCACACAAAAAAAAAAGAAAGTAGGCTAAACGCGAGGGGGGGGGGGCAAACGGCGAAGAGCGGAGGCGCCAGAAAATGAGGAGTAAAATTTTAATGAAGCAGACGATGAAGGCGAACCTCGAGCTTGAAGGCTAGCACGTAGGTGCGGCGAGTTGCACGGCCCCTCCCGCCGATTCAGCCTCGGGCGCTGGAGGCGATCGAAGAGGCGGTGGCGGAGGCGGCGGAGGGCCAATGCAAGGAGCAAGGAGAGGAGTGGCCGGGTGGAGCGTGGAAGGAACAACTGCCGGCGGTGGCGATGAAAGCGGCAGAGGGTGGAGGAAACTGAGTGGCTAACGACGGCAATAGCAAGAGGAGAGGTGAAGTGTGGAGGGTGACGATGGTCAAGACGGGGAGTGGCTGACGGAAATAAGAATCGGACGGACGGAGAGAGGCGGTCTAGGAAAGAGGACATAAAGAAATTGATAAATAAATCTTTTGAATACCATTTCATGGAAAAGAGAACGAAATGTGTAGATCGAGTAGCCTACATTGCTTTTGTAAGCAATGGCTGCATCATTTTTGCAAAAGGAATATTAAATGTAATAATTAATAAATGCGAGCAAATACATTGTTATATTTGAGACCTTAATGGCTGTTATCTTACTAATTTTTGATGCGCCCAAAACTGGAAAGAAAACTATGTAGCCTACGTCAATGTCAGAGATTTCGTTAGAAACCCAAGAACAGAAGCAAGAAGCAAAAGCAAAAATCTAAGAACTATGAAACAGTTTCAATTTTGAATGATAACGAAAATTGTGATTGTACTTACGTACCAAACGTCGGCCGAACTGAAAAGTACGCAGAAGCTCTCGTGATCGTCTAATGAACTTGTATGTCACACAAGCTATTTGTCATCGAATTGAGGTAAAGAATAAAATATTGAATATCACACCACAAAAGTAACTCTCCGTGACTCGATGGGGTTCGTGGACTCGGGGAATGAGTCTTGTCCGGCTAATTTTCTTTCTGACTATGGAAAAATCCATTTTCTTGCCTTGTAATATAAATTAATATTGTTCTTCCTGAGCTGTGATGGTGCTATTTTTATACAACTATTTTGAATGTTTTTATCCAATAGCATTTTTGCTGATATGATCGTTTAGTTCTTTTTAAATTTCTACGACTCACAAAGTTAAGAGAAGGGGAGTCGAGAAACAGCAATTTAAATGAGCCGATGGAGGCGATGAGAATTAGAGACGTTGACAAACATGACAGAAAAAATCAGATAGGTGCAGCATCCTGGTTCAGGCGACAGAACAAACAATGGCAGAGGCAAAAGCAGACATAGCAATATTTAAAACGGCGTCCGTAGAGTTGATGTATGCTCTAGAACGCAATAAAACGTTCCAATTATTTTTTATTTAGTAATTACCATAAACCCCTTATTTTATGACGAAGCGTTCTGTGTTAAAATAATGCACACACGTGTGCATTTGTTAGTGCATTCATTTGGGTGTGATAAAACCTCACATCACCACCTCGTGTTTACGATTAGGAACATGCAGATGGGTCGCATATCACATGTGTACAAAATAAGTATTTAGCTCCAGTTTTTTCTGTTGTTCTTCAGTATCAAAATATATCAATTCTAGTATGTTGGCCAGTAACAGTATATCAAAACGCATCGCATAACATATAATACATCGGCGAAGTTCACCGAAGACAAGTTGAGAACCACTCTCAGCGGACTATCCGACACGCCCTATGTAAGGAGAGGAAATGGTGCTGCAGACATAACCAAAACATTTCCAAAACTCTTAATAGGTGATCACATCAGTGACTATATCTGAAATACTTTATTCGAATTAGAATATTTCAAATTTAAAAAAACAAATCAATGTTACTTCGGAATAAAGATATTTTGTCTCAAAATTGTTATCTAGTATTTATTACGATTTAAGTTCGTATAGGACTAATTACGAATAATACGTTTATTTAGCACGTGTTGGATAAGCTGTATGTAATGATGATAAAAGGAATAATTCAGACATTATCCGGCTAATTTTGGCTTTAGTCACAAGGCTCTGGCTAAAGTAAGGTGATCGTCTGAGTTTGAGGTATCTTTTGCGTTCGCGAGAAGTATGTTGACATAAATTATGCAGACTAAGATTTTACATAAATCGTGAAAGCTCGTGCCTCATCCCATACTCGGAAATGCGTCCGTCAACTAAGTTATGCAGTGAGGTTATATTTGGTCAGGTTAGGTGATAATTGAAAATTACTATTTACAAAATTGTAATTTACGATTACCACCTAACCTAATTAGATTCAGTTGAACCCGAAACTTCACATCTCGTCTCTCACAAGCCATAGACACTTTCCATTAGCAGTCTAATTTATGTTTATCACAGAATATCTGCTATTGCCCATCATCTATACTAGGCAACTCAAGTCGTCAAATGTGCACTTCATGCGGCTTAAGTCCGAAGTAGGCTTCCAAAGCATTTTATTACGAACTTAATCCATCTATTTTGGATAATGTAAACATTAAATCTGTGTAATTCGCCAATTATCCGGCAAGCCATTAGATGCAAAATAATTAGACTGTTTAAGCACTTCAGTTATGTAATCTGTGATAGTTGCATTTTAAAATCAATCACGTTTTGTTCTACAGTGCGCAAAACGTAGAAAATATAGCGACAATATAGCGAGAATGAGAGCACATGAGAATGCAACAACCGACGACCATGAATGTGGAGCCGAGATATGGCCACGACAATGAGGTGGCAGAGGGAAACATTAATAGGAAGTTACTACTTTATTAAAAGTTAAAACTCATCAAATATTTACCCTAAATATGAACTATCATTAAGCGTATTCACATTAAATTATCACGTGTGCGAGCCCAAGAATACATATCCCGAAAATGAAAGAACGACAAGCACTTCAAACATGTGGAAACATGTGTTTGAAAATATACAATGCGAATAATTCTGTATTTTGTATAAATAAACTTGTTAATGATAAGAGCATATAAACGATATTTCCAAAGGCTGGCTTTGTAAGAAATAATAAAAAGCTAATGCAATTTGTGTAATAAGTTTCAGTATAATTTAATGTTTTTGTTTTCTATCTTTTCAATCCGGTGTTCTTACAACCTTTTGTAGGTATTACAATGTAGATTTCATTGTAAATGTATAATTATGTAATTTATGCACTGTGCGTTAAATCGTTGTTCCATTGTGTGTTGGCCTAATTGTCTTGCCTGGAACTGGCCTCAAATGGTCTGTCTAAATAAATGGTTGTGGTAAATAAAAAGCCCAGAATTTCAACGCATATCAGACCTGCACAATTCTCCTAAGCATCCTTTACGCTATCCGAATACAACGTTTGATCAAAAAATGTAGTGTCAATTTTGACAAAACTTTGAAAATGTTTCTGAGGCTTTATGTAAAGTATCTTGACAAATCAAACTATTCGTTTGAAACTCCCAAAGCTTCTAGTTCATTCAGTTCGATTGGAGGATACCAAATTTGTAGAAAACTAGCTGAACAGTTTCGGAGCTAGAGTTGACCACAAACGACCGACTGACAGACGGACAGAGGAACGTTTTGCGATCAATGAAATTTTCGGTATCAAGAACCCACAAAATATGGGTTATAGCTACACCACGCGTTAGAATTTATTTTTCTAACGTTAACATTTGAATTTATCTCATCTTTTGTTATCAGGGCCCAAAAATAGATTTTCGCCAAAATTTCGCCATTTTCCGGCGCAAGATTACATAATTATGTCTACTTAAGAAGTTCCGTCTTAAAAGGGTTAGAACGTTAAAAAAAATTAACAGAGCATCACATGAAGAAAACTTGGTCACGAGGATCCGCGTGCGTAGCCTCATGAGATCGCCATACTAGGAGATCCCGAGGGTGGGAGCGGTGGCCGCGGCGGTGGCGGCGGCGGCGGCGGCAGGGGGCGTTCTGCGCCCGGGGCGAAGCTGCGCCCGCGCCCGC
>BOPP01000168.1:1216621-1234425 GCA_017312745.1 Gryllus bimaculatus
TACGCTGCCGCCGCCGCCGCCGCGACGACTGGTGCAGGTGCTGCTCTCGTCGCGGCCGTCACCGCTATCGCAGTCGCTGTATCCGACGTCGCTATCACTCTCGACCAGAGGCTTATCTGGACGTTTTCTAGGGCCCCGGTGCAGCAAGTCCAAATGAGGACCAGCATTGTATTCTACGTTGCAAGCGGTATCGTCCAGGAGCGCAGCTACGATCTCGAAGGCCCCGATGCATTAAGACCAATTGGGGTCGCCATTGTATCCTATGTCGCTATCTGTCCAAAGTGTAGCTAGGTTCTCGAGGGCTTCAATGCAGCTATATATAGCTGGGTTCTCGAGGGCAAGACCAATTGGCGCACGACATTGTATCCTATGTCGCTATCTATCCAAAGTGTAGCTAGGTTCTCGTGGGCCCCGATGCAGCAAGACCAATTGGGGCTCGTCATTGCATCCTATGTCGCTATCGTTATTTTTCAAAGGTGTAGCTAGGTTCTGGAGGGCCCCAAAGCAATAAGTCGAAATGGTGCCCGTCACTGTCGTTACCTTTTTGTTTGTGGGTCGGTAGGCGTTTAATTTCGGGGTACTGGACTTCAGAGGTGCCGACGCCACGTACCGGGTGCACTAGCCTACCTATGTCCCTGGTACCGTCCTTGTCACCACCGCCACCGTCGTTCATAACACCACCGCCTCAATATCATCACCACCAATATCCTATCCACTAACGCAATCGCATCACCACTTTCAACGCCAATTCCACTACCGGTAGCACCATTACCCTTATCACCACTACTATCACCATCATTCCTTATCGCCCATACATCAACTTCATCCCTCTGACCACTATCACCATGAGCATCCCTATCACCACGAGCATCAACCAACCGTCACCAACACATCTTTCTCTCACGACGCCTCCGCCAGTCTGTTGTAGCCGCAACAACCAGCCCGCTCTCCGGCCACTACTGTGTTGCTTTCACTGACTCAGATTTTTGGAACTCGACTGCCAGCCAAGTTGATGAATACATCCTGCATTCACATAAAGCATCGATTTACGCATTTTAAGTTTTGTGCGGACGATTGCTGGAGCAAGTGTATATTAAAAATATTCTAACTCATTGATATTCGAAGTATTGAAGTAAACTCACTCTTCTTAAGTCGCTCGTTTATCTGCACGTGGTATGTTCTTCCTTCTCACAGCGGCGTTAGTTTTGAAAATTTTCATTCCAACACTATTTTACAACATTATAAGAGTTTAATTGTATATATTGAACCCTTATATCAGACATAAGTGAACGGCCAAAAAAGAGTGGTTGACAACATTTAACAACTAGAAAATTTTCATTCCAGTCAAACAGAAAATGTATTTGCATCGGCAAACGAACAACGGTTTTGATTTCATAGTATTGCTGACAAAATAACAAACCTCAGCCCCATCCATTCTCTTAACGCAACTAAGTCAGCATTCAACAGAACATGCTAATGGTACTGTTGCATTCATGCCTAAAAACGAAACAATGTGCCATCTCCACATTTGCTCAACAGATCAAGAGAAACTGGACCAAAAACCCGACCGAGATGTGGGTTTTCTCCCCAGGATTTAGGTACTCCAAGTCCCCTAAGCACAAAATGTTGAGTCCTCTCTCTGAACAAAATCTCAAGATATTCTTAAAAACACTAGTTGTAATGTAATAACATAAGCACGAATGGAAATTAAGAAATTGCTTGAGGAATAAAATACTATTTTTTATTTAAATAAATGCGTAATTTATTGTATACAAATAATTAATTAGCACAGTAGAGTGTTTGATGAACAAACATTTTAGAGTACAAACATATTTGAAGACATTTCTTCTCTAATATTTTGTTTATAAATGGGTGTACCCCATGAATTGCAGTCTCTACGCAGCTCATAAATTCTGCCCTTTTCCCACTAGAAAGACAGACTATTTAGCGTTTTGACACGCCAACCGCTAAGGTCATCTAAATATAGTGCTTGATTAAACGCGAGAGTTTTACCACCGCTGGATGGCGAGATCCGGGGTCGACCTACACGTCAACCAGACGGATTTTCCAGGTGTCTCCCACCAACGGGTCAGCGGCCCAGCCGGGTCAAGCTCTAATAAGCTCCCGACGGGCTCCCCTACATGTGTTAGTGAAATTGTAAGTAAAGGGAGAGGAAAGGACGAGGATGAGGAAGGAAAAATAGCGCGCAGTCCGTGGCCCGTTTGTTTCGGTACTGCTCCGGCATCCACCGGGTGTTGAACGGAGAAACCTCGGAAGACTACCGATCAGAGCAGCCGGCCGCTAGCGTTCTCCTCCCGGAAGAGGGCTGGCCCCTCCCTGTCTGGCGGAGGCGCATCGGATTTAGAGTCGTGGGCGGCGCCGGCGCTTCGGCGCGCTCTGCAGGCATCCCGCCGAACCGACGCGCCGGGCGACGCGGGAGCCCCTGGCGACCGCCCCGCCGCACTAGCTGCGCCCCGAGGCAGGAAGACGGCACTGGTGTGGGGGGCAGCGTTACTCTGAAGGGGGATGGTGGCTTAGTGTTACGTAATGTTATAATATTTTTTAAAAATTTTCTACATTTGCTTATGTTTACTTCCATACTAAATCATTCAGATATTAACAATTTTTAAAAAAAATGTTTAATTTATATGACGTAATTTTTACAAGAAATGGAAGTATTTTTTCATCAACGATGGAAATTTATCGAATCTGTTGTATTATGAAAATAATATTCAAAACTGATCTCTAATTTATTTTAGAATGGTACCAATTAAATTGGTACAATAGTCTATCGTCCAAG
Source organism: Gryllus bimaculatus (assembly GCA_017312745.1). Lineage (NCBI taxonomy): Eukaryota > Metazoa > Arthropoda > Insecta > Orthoptera > Gryllidae > Gryllus > Gryllus bimaculatus. The sequence continues at coordinate 1,219,422 of BOPP01000168.1, forward strand.
CATCATTCACGTCTGCGCGTGCACGACTTGTCAGAAATTCTCTCGCCTGTACAGCCTTCCTGCACTCAAAAATTGTCTCCAATGTTATTGTTAGGTGCCCTCTGCATCGCCAGGTAGTTCTAACTACAACAATCATACATTTGTGAAAATTGCAAATGTTCATATTTATTTTCGAACGTAACCTACACCTCCAATATTCAAGCAGACTTATTATTCTCAGTGCAATTTATCCCTCAATTTTATATCTTGAAATGATGTCATGCATAAATAGGAGTAATTTTCAGTAATAACATTACCAAAAGGACGAAACGTTTCGGTGTGCCACCCACACATTCCCTTTGAATTTCTCAATGTAATTTTCCCCTCAATTTTAGATATTTAAATGATGCCATGCACATTTAAAACTAATGTGAATGCGCGCTATACCGAAACTTTTCTTTATCTTAGATTTATTTCTCAACAATTACTCAGAGTTTTAAAAAATGCCGAACATTATTTAAAAGGTCTGCAATGTAATGAATTTTTGCAGAAAACATTGAAGTCGCAAGGATACATATGGTTGACACATGGTTTAAAATCATAAATATGGACGAAGTTGGGAGCACTTAAAATTTCGAGCAGTAAAGATGCAGGCCGAAAATTAGAAATTTGTAGGATATTTGGGATATGGCTGTAAAAAAGTGAGAAACATTCTAGGTACATAAAACTGTACATTCATTCTCTACATACAATTGAATACCCCAACAAACATTATTTCACGTCATTCAGTTTTAAGTCTCGGAGACTAATGAAATAAGGGAGATTTACGCATTCTTGAACAATACACTTACTATTCTCTGTGAACCCAGATCAACATATTTTTGAAAATGTAATGGACTTTTTCCTTACCAAGATTTGTAGATGTATCCGTATGCTGTACTGAAATATGATAAAGAAATCTTTCTTTTCATGCAGTATTAAAACGTACTGTATTCCATAATTTTAACCAATGACATCGCGTTTGGGCACACTAACACATATTTCTACTATAAAACAATTTTCGAATTTTAGAAATCTTGCAATAACTTCACAAACAACAACCTTATGCTCAATAGGGAAAATTCGCAATGCTTTTCAGTATATCGATTTCAATTCACACAATGAAATGTCACTCACACAATAAACAAATAACAGCAGATACACGTTCATTCTATTTGTTTTAAGATTTTATTAAAATTTAGAACTTATACTCTAAAACCGGTTAATAATAGCAAGCGATAAACGTATAGAGTCTACGTATAGAGATAACCTTTCTTTTAAAGCAAAAATGCCGAAACTATGTTGAGTAGAATTCTTCTAAACGAGAACCCTCAGTGTTTTAAATACAAATATTTTTGAAATTTATAATTTTCAAGAGATTTTAGTGAAAATCGGAACTGTTCTATACTTACAAATGCACTTTCTTCCACAAGAACAAAAAATGTTAAAAACGTTATAGGATCTCCATTCTCTTACATTATTCCCCAAAATTAAAATACTCCTTCTAATCATACAGTTACTCATATGCGTGACACATCTATCCATCTGGACATCTCTATCTACACCAATTGTAACCATCATTGGAACTAATATACTTTATCCTGATGTGTGTGCAAAGCTTAAACGAACAAACACTATTGTTCTAAGGCCAACTATTAAGATCATATTGTTGAGATGATTCCAAAACTTTTCCTCTGAATAATATTTGCACAGAGGAAAAGAAAAAAAATGAGTAATTGTTGGAAAATCCTAACTTTTTCCAAATATTTCTTAAATACTGAATGTAAGGTACGTGGAACTTACTATGTTATTAGAACGGAGGAGACTGCAACATGAACGAAACTCACAAAATGCTCTTGGCTGTATCCTTCACAATTATTTCAGTGTTTTGGCATTCTTCTGTTCATGCGGGAAGAAGTGAAGAGTTGTTACTATCAGCACGTGCTGTATGCATTACAATATCCTCATTATGTGCATCGCATCATTAACGAGAGGAAGAGGTTCCGCGGGGAAGGCGGTTTGTGTTACGTCCGAGTGGGTAGTCGTTCCGAGGTGTGGGTCCCCCTCCATTTCCTATCGAATATGTATACGAAGAGAAAAATACAAAACATATTGTTTTCAAATTGTTATGTTTATTATTACATTGTTATCCCATGTATTTCATGAAACTTCCGAAATTAAATTTTGCAACGCAAGAAAAGCGCTGCGCTGCGCATTTTTTACATAAACTCACTTAACAATGTTCGAAAATCGACTTTGTCAGTCGTGCCGCTGTAATATTTCGTTACTGTTCATCCGATCTTGCTACATAGTTGACTGCATACAGTACGTTTTGCGTTGACGTAGTACTGAAAAACTTCGTTCATTTCTGGAATTTGACTTTTAAGGAACATTTCTCCCACCGCAAATACGAGCGGGTGTTTTACCAACTCGGAATTTTTCGTGTGGAAATAGCTCCCCACCATATCCACATTATCCGTCGGGTCTGAGTTTCGGTATGTAGTGTATTTCTCCAAATTTTGGGTGTTAAAATTTCCAATTTCTTCTAATCTAAATTGATCATCAAAATCCAAATTAATTTTAATTCATTACAGTGATGAACTAGAAACAGTAATAAAATTAATTAAATGTAAATCATTCAATTTTTTTATAAATCAATGTGTTATTCAGCTTAAAGTTAAGTCAAGCAGTTGAAGATTTTTTTTTCGTATGTTCCAGAGATATTAATCATTTATATTGTATATCTCCTGACATATAGAGCGGAAATGAATGCATAAGTGGGCGAGAACTGAGGTAATAGTTCTGGCACAATATACTTCTCAGTAGTGCAGGTGCCTACGACCTTATCGTAGCTATATGTGCTAGCGCTTGCCCACCTAATCTTGTAGTTTGTGACAAACGAGACCTGGCAGATCACAAACAATGTCACAAAATGTAACAACGCAATGACAATAATTATTGCACTGACTTGAATGCGACTGTATAAATACAAACTATGGCTTGCCTTCCGGAAGATTAAGATACTTTCAAAACAAAAGACGGTGAAACTGTGATCAAGACCCGGAACACGGAAAATAAATGAAGTTATAACAGGGGCTTTGATATGTCGAGGTGTAGCACGAACAAATATTTATTCATTCTTCAGTCAATAAATTCTTTAAAGGAGATTTGTAATTGCACACAAGGACTGCTTTAGTAATTGCTTTGGAATTTCAAATTAGTTTGCTTCATATTTATTGATCTCTCTTTCAAGGGATTCCAGTTTCACTTTATTTATTACTTTATGACACTTTCCCCGCACTTCTTTTGCTGCTACCAAACCAATTTCATTCGTGAATAAAAAATGTAATTTAATAATTTGACGACTTCTTACATTTAGAACTAATTGTTTCAGCACATTAAGTGTAAGTCACTCTCTGGTACTACGTGTCCGAGAGACAGTTACTCTGGGATAAGCCTCTTCCTGTCCACCCTTCGTGGAAAGTGATTTGTCATTTGTGGGGTCTCTGTCAATTGGCGAGGAACTGGTCATGTGTTCCATCCTCAAGGAACAGTCTTAGAGAATTATCGAGAAAAAATTGTATTTGAGAATTGTAGGCACCCTATACGCATTCCCTACAAATTTGATCATGTGCTCATTAGATTCGTCAAAAAAATTGAATAGATTGGAAATATTTTTAGGCATATCCTTCTAGAATATTCCGGAAGAATTGTAGAAAAACGAGTTAGGAAGTTTTCAAGACACGGAAAGTCATGAAAAGCTGTATATGGCTGCAATTACTTTGCAGCACAACATGCATCACTATGACTGATTCGTCAGACTCATAATAATTAATCGTAATTTCAAAAATAAACCGAAAAATGTATTAATACCCTTTAATTGAATTTACCATGCCGAAGACTGTGCAAACCTTTGTTTAACAAACAACGGTAACAAAACTTTGTTTAAAATTTATGATTATTAGGAAATTTCACAGTCCAAATAACACATTTAACATTAAAATGCCCGCCAAATGCGCTATACTATACTATGCGCCATACTATACTAGTATCACTGAACACAACTTTAAGTTTTTCTTACTTAACAATAAAATTTATATCATTTCTTAATATCCACAATGCGAATTTGCCTATTGGTCTACTCGTCAAATGTTTAACTGACATAAAATGAATCATTTCAAAATGTACAATATTGGGAAAATTGAAAACAAAAAACTTTCTTGGATGACATTGGACCATTTTGTTGAAGAATTTCAATGTAATTTCTCACTTTCAGAATCAATGAAATGTCCTAATCTGTACAAAAATGGGAACTAAAAGACGACCGCGACTGCCTTTCAACGAAACCGTCTCCGACAAACGTAAAAGGCGACGGAAATTCACCCAGCTGTGAGTCAGGCCATCGAGTGCTCTACGCCACATTGTCCTACCTACCTCCAACCTAATGACCTACCAAACTACCTTGCGCCAGCTCACCCTATTAGGGAGCTGACGACATCAGCACTCATCTACAATCGCCTTTACAACACTATCAAAACAAAGAGTACGTGTACCGCAGACAGAGCTTGTAGAATTAACTGCTGGAATCTCTGTCACAACAGTTGTCCCACTAAATAGCCGGCGCAGTACCTTCCGCGACGTTCTAAAGCGGCCGGAGCGCCGTGCTACTTTGTTTCCTTTCCCAAGGAACACGCCCGAGACAGGCATCCCCGCCCAGGAAACCTGCTCTGAAACGAGCCTGTCGGCGAACAACATGAACTCGCAAGATAGGGTCAAGTTCAGGGGACGGGACCCAGGCGTTCCAGTAACGATTGGCGAAGGCGCCGGGGCGACAACACGAGAGGCGGTGACGATGACAGACGGCGTCGGTTGCGGTGATCTGGTCGACAACACGCGCAGAACCTCGGCGCGTTAATTGGGGACGGAAAAAAACTTACAGGGAGAGAAAGGGAAGAAAGAGAGAGGGGAGAGAAAGACAGAGAGAATGAGACACGGAGAAAAAGAGATAGAAAGAAAGAGAGAATAGAGAGGGAAGGTAGGAACAGCAAGACTAAGATTATCATGTGTTGATCAATATTTGCATATGATACTGATCGGGAAGGAGTTGAAAAGTGACGGAACTAGGAACAGCAATAGTGAGAGCACCAAAAACGGGAACACCGGTTTTAAATAAAGCAGTGGTACAAAGGGAACTGCGTGTATCGCAGCGATGGTGATAGCACACACTTTTGAGAATGATATCGATAATAACTTTGAAGAGATGCGAAAGGAAATCATTGACGTCCAAGGTGACTAACAGGAGCTCCGACACTTCATTTGCGGGGATGTGGGAAACAAAGCAGAGACAAGCTGCCGCATTTCCAGGTATACGAGGGTTGACGAAAACCGCTGCGTGGACGGTCCCAGTTGAGATGTCGCGCACGAAGCAATCCCCAGAGAGCCCAGTGTTTACATCCGCCGGCGGCGGCAGACGCCGGGGCAGAGCAGCGGTGATCCTCGCGCACCGCCGGCCGCGCCCTGCCGCAGGAGCGAGTGGGACAGAGCGACTCCAGGAAAAACAAAAACCGCGCGGAAATGTCACGGCCGAGCCTGGGATCGCGCGATACCGCCGCTCCGCTCGCCGCCTCCCTCTGCGCCGTGCGGTTAGCTGCTGCCGTGCCGTTGCAGCTTACGCCTTCTAGCCACTGCATTAGCATCTCATCGTCAATGGCTCTGCGCGACTACAAAGTAGAAATATGTTTCATTAAATCGCATTAGAGAGAGAGAGAGAGAGGGAATGGTGAAAACAACACATGTCATCACTCGCTACAACATGCAATTGGTAATATAACTAAGCCGCAATCAGCAGGAAAAGAAAAGTTGACCTATAAGTCAGATTCCAAGATATTTTGCGTTGACCCTTGTTTGTGGCTGTAGTTCTCCTTTTCTCGCCCTTATTCAAATTCATATTGCCACTACCGTCGATCTAGTTTACGAGAACGAGTCGAGTCTAAACAAGACCACCTAAGTACACTTTGTGAAGTGTGAACCTTGAAAAAAGTAAACTCGCACGTTTATAAGAAATGACATTGCAATTTGAGAAAACGTTAGAAGCTTTGCGAGTGCACAATTAATCATTCATCTACATCAAAATCAGAGAAAAATTGGATCAGATGACAATGTTTCAGTTAAAAATACACACTAAAGACCGTGAAGAGCTTCAAAAATCAAATTAAGAAAATGGAAATTAAAATCCAGATGAATGAAGAAACTAGGGTTGCCACAAAAGGCACAGACATTCTCGTGTAAGTACATTTCCTATTCTCTTCATAAGGAGCTAGATTTATAGTTTCGCTCCATCCTCTTCCCAGACACTATCTATCGGCGCCTAAAACATCTCGCTGCGCCTATCGCTCATCTTAATAAATTACCCGTGAAGATACCTTCACTCCCCGATTGATTGACAGTGATTCCGAGCGGGTCAACTGATAAGGTCATCCCATAAGTGAAGTGCATGCTTTTCTTCGGGATGTGGCGGTGATTTTCCCCGCTGCATGGCGAAATGCGGGGCTATCTATCGTCGGCTAGCGGACCCGGATTTCCTTAATCCAGGTATCTCCCACCAGCGGGGAACTGCCCCAACCGGGAGAAGCTCTAAGCTCCCGACCTGTTTCCCAGCATGTCTGGTAGTGAAGTGCGTGTTAGTGTAAGTACGAGTAAGGGGTGAGAATGCGACAAGGAAGAGAAAGGAAAGATAGCGTGCGGTCCGTGGCTCGTTTGTTATTGTACTGCTACGGCGTTCGTCTGGTGTTGATTGGAGAGAGCACGGAAAACAACCGATCAGAGCAGCCTTTCGTTAACGTTCTCCTCCAGACAGCAACAGAACTCGACCTCGCTATCTGGTTAGAATCGAAATCCCTGCCACCGCCGGTACTCCAACCCGAGGACCTCCCAGGAAGAGGAAATGCTGTGGCATCAGTTGATGCCCTGAGCCGCCTCTCCCGGTGCGCTCCCTCAGAGTCCATCTATCTCGGTGCTGTACCTTTACGTACTGTACCAGCGTTTCCGTTGGCCCCATCACGGTACAATTGTCCTCGGCATAGGAATAGGTTTCCTCAATTACACCTTGGCCTATCAGGACCAAGAGATTTTTCTTTCTCGTATTCACCACATATTACTCCATGTATCCTAATGTATGCGACGAAGTACGAAAATGGAACACCGTTCTCGATAAAATCTTTCAAGTATTTTTTAAATTTAAGTTTAATAAATAGATTTAAAGGGGAACAAAATGTCCATCTTCAATATTGTTGTTGCAGGAGGGCGTTCAAAATATGTTACGGTTCGAAAATTAAGTTATATTAATTGGACCTGCGCCATTTTAAGTGAACCCTTCTCTAGCAAATAAATTACAAACTTTGAGTTCTTTTAAGTCATTTTTATGAAAATAGTGAAAATTCCATGTGATTTCGTATAAAGACCTCCAAAATTAAAAGATTTATAACGAACTTACAAGACCTTGTCGAGCCAGATCAATTGTTAAATATTAATTTTAAGGATATTTCTACGTACGTTGTAGGAGACACATTGTATTAATCACCAAGACAAAGGCTGACAAGTTTTGAAAAAAACATCATCGGTATCTAGTAACTGTATTGAAATTTAAAGCTCGATATTGATTATATGCAACATTACATAACAATCTCTATATTTTATACATATCCGCACATGGTCTGTGAATGTGAAATAAAAAGCTGTTTAATAGAAACAATAAATACACAAATATACTTTGAATTCACATTTACTTACAATTAATATTTTTCCCCTTTCAGTCAGGGATACACTGATGACACTAATGATAAGAAGGGGTCCAAAGTGCTCAATTTCTTTCAAATGCCACAGTTCATATACTCGCACTTAAATATTCATGAAATTGTTTTGATAATAGGCGTACCTTATTAAAAATATACAAAAATAGGTCACGACCTACTGTTAAATTTACAACATCACAATAAGAATTCATTTCACACTAATAAAAAGATTCGAAATAATTTATTTGAAGTACAATCCCTATTTAAGTATTAAGCTATGAGGGCAAATAACATACTGTAACGTTTTGTATATATTTAACTATGTATTTAATCATGCTCCACATTGAACATGCTATTTGCAACGTTTTTATGATTCTACTAATTTAATCTGACAAACGTCCACTACTCAATTACTTATTCTATCACGTCCCAGGTTGGGCAACCATTTGTAATACTCCCCTTATTCACGATTATCTTGCACCGCGTTACGCAGACGTTTTGTAATGTTTCTACATACTGAATTATATATCTTTCTATAATTAATTTATTTCTCCAATTATTTCAATAATATTGTTTATTTCAATGCTCCGCTATACTCGTAAATTATTGCTCTAATAACTTATGATTTGGCTAGCTCTTATTTTTAAGATCTTGCACGAGTTCAACGTACAACATACGTCGTGGATGTGAGACTATACAGAAATGACGATACCTGGAACTTCTATGGAATTTACTATTTACTGAATTGATGGCAATTCAATGAAATATCAGCTTTTTCTTTTCAAACAACAATTATCATTTATTGCAAAATTCTAATAAGGTGCCTCGAGTTCAATATTAATTAATTGTTCTATGCCTTTTAAACATTATTAAACGGAACGGCTTTGATTAAGTTCGCAAGCTTACGGAATGTCTTCTCGGTTTATTTGATGCAGCCGTCTCCTCCGGAAGGGGATGTTCTGTGTAGCCCTGTGGGGTAGTTTATGAGCCTATTGTCCGTGTAAAGTTTCTTTAAGTTTCCCCTTAAGTTTCCCAAATGTTCAGTCCACTATTCGGAAATCTCTGTATCTGCTATTATATTATCGCGTTGCGACTTTCCCTTAATGGGCTTCGGGTGCAACCCCAATTCGCAACTACTATTTGCCTTTCAATCATCTATTTATAATTCCTCGCTACGGAATTATCTTCATACACCTGCTAACCTGCACCTGCTAACCTACACCTGCTAACACGAAGTCTAAATATTTAAGATGCAAAATTCCCACCCTACGATAAATGTTCTCAATCATTACAACAAACATTCTCTCACAACACAAATTAGCACGGCAAAATTACTATGTCGTATACTAACTTAATTCATACCCATTTTCATCAACTCTGCTGGTTTTCAACGCTTTTATGCAATATGTATCGCCAATTACTACGCGAGGAAATCATTACATGTATTATAATTAAAAATCTACCATTGTACATGTAAATTATGTTTTCATAGTATTTCAAAAGGTTATGCAGTATGTATACGGGAAATGCAAAGAAAGAAACAAGAAAATACGAAATACACACATAGAGGTAAATTCATTAGTGACTGGTAAAAATCCTCAACTATCTCAAAACAAAGGAAAGCAACTAATTTTAATGGCACAATGGGTAGCTGGAAAGATACAAAACAAAACGTAATGGAAAATAATAGTAAAACCAGGCTTGTGGTAAACACGAAATGTTTGGCCGCTTAAATATTTAGATCAACCTACGACAGTCTCCCAATTGTGCCGTCTAGATTGTTAACCAGCCACGGTACTGAGAAGGTATGATAATATAGTTGGGAATTCTCCTTCCTCTCATTCACAGCCATAATTCTCACAATCCTTCGGGAGTCAGTTCATCTTGAGAGTCTGATAACTAGCTAAGGAGTGTTGGCAGGTGGACTTGTACTTGTCGATTCTTCGATCAATAGCACTTCATCACGTCGCCCAAACATAGTTGGAAGCATCGAACTGAAAATAATCAACCAATTTATTATTTATAATAATTACAATTATTATGTCTGTATTTTAATTGGTTGATTGTTTTGAATTCGATAATATATTCAGACGTTAGTTCTATGTTTACAGTTGGATGTTCTCTGCTGGGAAAGTGTTTAAATCAAGGAATACAAAACAAAGAAATTGGAAACACATTAATTTGGTACACATGGGATTGTTTACTCGTCCAGTTTCATTGGACAACGGTCTAACTTTTAAGGTAACGGAGAATACATGTGTGTATATTATTAATCACAACTATTGTAAGTTAAATAATAAATACTCTTGATTCTCAGTAGCTATGATGATAACTTGCTTTTTTTTACTTTTCAACGTCGCCCCACTGGGAAAAATGCCAATTCCCCCCCCCCCAAGCAAGACGTTTGAAGGAAAGATTGTTGCGATGTCATTTGCTGCGTCATGAACGTTTTTGCTCCAGACTTAATGTTAGTTTAAGTTTCATTGTTTAACTTAATTTGCAATACTTTGGTAAGAAGAAGAAATGTTCTTTTTTATTGGTTAGTGATGCAGACGCGTTAAATCCCACGGCCATTATTCCCAAAAGTCTAGTCCATGTTATATCCGGAGAGCTAGAGGTCCCCAATCGTTTCCGTTGTGGCACAACCCCAGCCGACTCCAATCTCTACGCTTCAGACATGTGTGGTAGTGCAGTACATATTAATGCAAGAGTGAATGTCAAAGAAGAGGAGAGGGAAAGAATGAAGAAAGAAAAATCGTTAGCGGTTCGTGACCTGTGAGTTAGGGTTTCGTCGTGGTACTGATCGTAGATATCACGGAAAACTACCATCCAGAAAAACAGGCGTTAGAATTCTCTCTCAACTTGACATCACTGTTTAGTCAAAGTCAAAAATCCACTGCTGAAATTTGAACTACCATGCATTATAACCCGCGAGAAACCGTGTTACCTTCTCCAACGTTGTTTAGAGATTTTTCTATTCCCAACCTTGGGGATCTTGGTTGCCCCCCCCCCCAGAAAAAGAAGAACAACATCAACATCAAAAACAACAAATAGTCCGGCGACGACATGACGTGGTCTGGTCTGAGCGGTGGTCGCGCGCGGCCAGTCTGTTCGGAAAAGGTTTGGCTGTTAACAAGAGCCGCCGCAATTCATCGCCATCAGCGCCTCAGCCGGGGTCGCGCCCCGAACCTCGTTACAAATTTGCGCATTTGTCCTCGTCATCGCCTCGGAGACCGGCGAAGCGAAAACAAATTGAAGGAGGGCCCAGCAAGGCGGGCGAGTAGAGCAAAAGGCGAAAGGTTTTAATAGATACTTCAAAGAGTTATTGTCTGTTCTACATTTGTATATCATTTATTTTTCACACTCACATAAGCCAGATCCTTGTGTAAATTAAAAACATTTATATTGATAACTGTCATCACCATATTTAATTTTCAATTTTAGATCAGTAAATGAAAAAGGATCCTAAGCTTATTGAAATCTGAATGCTAGTAATTTTACCACGCCAAATGCCTTGTCTCCTATCATCGTGAAATGAACTATCTACATTACTCGTATCGAAGATACGCATAAACTGACTGAAAAATAAGCAATGTGAGACGGAATTAAAGGTTTCATTTGGTACCCAGGAACTGGAGAAAATACAACTAAAAATTAAATTCAATTTACTACATCTTCACGAAAATAATTTCGAATTTGAATGAAATATTCAAATATTTCACTAGGTTAAGCCTACATTTCTGATACTATACTGTACTCTCACTCTCTGACGGCCAACGCTTACAACCTTGACATGCGACGAGTAAGAAGTAATCTTCAGTTTTCCCGGGCGCCGTTTCAGAACAGACAATTCTTGCTTTTCCAGGACCCCATTTTCCATACACTTGACAGCAGCATTTTTGCTGCTTCAGGGCACTAGTTGATCTAACCATACTTCTCTTCTCCTCCATAAATCGCCTGCTTTTCGATTTCACAAGTCTTACTTTTCGCCATGTCCGAACTACATGCTGGCTTCTCAAAAATAGTTTGTCAATTTTGCCCCTTGAGGTAATGAAATTACCCCAACCGCATTCCATACGTCTTTCTTTCTCTTTGGATCACAATGTCATATCTCAGACATTTCTTTTCTTCTTGGAACACATCGAATCATTCACATGTATGTTTACCTGCCTCCATGCCATCAACACTCTCTTGTCCCAACTCACATGTAATTCGCTTTGACACCAATAAACATAAAGAAATATACAATGTAACATACTGGAACCTATCATAATATGTAGTATACATTAAAGTCCGTTCTGCGAAGATGCAGCTGGAATCGGAAAAGGATTCATGGAAGTGAGGTGCTACGAAACTCCAAAGCTTTGCCTTCACATTTTTACATAACGGTTTTACTATTATATGTTAATTTATTATATATTAATAGGGACAACTTTTGTGGATTGTGTAGCAAATACGTTTCGGAATCATTTTTATGAACACTCTTTATTAAGTGCATCTTTATTGAGGATTACTTTTGACAATTTAATACACATCTCAGTTAAAATTTGCAAGAAATTGAGAATTTTACGGGAGAGCTAATTAATGTGTAAAAGCTCTGAGGAATTGCTTGTTGAATAATGAGTAATGCATAACAGCGTATGAATGAATAATAGCTTCTTAATAATTATAGCAAAAAGTGCTGCCCCGGAAAGTATTTTGTTTTGGGAAGAATCTATGAGAAATGTTCTAGATTATTCATAACTGGTGGAAAATCATGTATGAGTGTGAGATTAAATTGTTATAAAGAGTTGTAATAGATAAATATTAGCACTTACTGACTTATTTAAACATGAAATACAATAAGCAGTTATTAAACTGTTCAATACAAAAATGTATGAGGAAAGATTGTCGCAGACATAAATTACGTATTTTTAAGTGCTTAAATAAACGTTTTGAAAGGCTTTCTGAAATGAATGAAAAAAGGTTGGAGAATGTAAAATCTCTCTTACCTTCAATGAAACTGAAATACATATTCATTTGGTTGTATTTTGCATTTTTTAATACATCCTGTAATGTTTAATAGGGGTGGTAATGCAGTATCTTAAAAAAACATTAATCAGTACCTTCAATAAATGTTTCGTATAACGTATCAAAGTTGTGATGGCGATGTGTTATTGGGTATTAAAGTACTTTGAAATGAATTCGTTCATTGTTCGCGTGTTGCACGTTTCGTACTGTAAATGTTCATCACTGCGAAAAAGTTGGTTCCCAACTAACATCTTCCCTCATTGAACGAATATCACAGGACCATAACATTGGATTTCTAAAACCAAAATCATATAGAATTCCATTTTCATAACCGCGCCTGACGCAAATGGCAAGCGTTTGCATCCACCTTAAACAGGCGACTCAGTAACCGAAAGCTTCTCTGAGCCAAATGTTTGCTTTCAGCCTTCTTCAACTTGCTTACAGCTGTTTCCCCGCCGTGGTTTTGTAATATACTCGTATTACGAAAACATGCCTGTCTTATATTGGGATTTCCAACATCCCTTTTAGTAACAACTTAATCACTTATACGAAGCTAAAGTAAACGACGGCCCTCAACGAAAGAGTGTTAAAATAACGTGTATTTCAAAACACTTTTTTAAAGGAGGTGAAAGGAGATGGGAGAGCAAATAAAGTGACGTGTTACAAAGCGATAACTATGTTACACCAAAGCGCGCTTGAAAGCCCAAAGACTTTCAATGGATCGCTATCTTCATTGAAGGAGCACGGAAGATAACTTATAATTCAGTTAGTAGGCGTAGTTTGCTTACAGCATCGATGACCCTTTTCTCTGGTATGTAGCGGACTACTACTTTTAGTTTTCTATTACAAGGGTTGGGGAAGTATAGACACGAATTGTCTTTACGATATTGAATACCTATATACTTCCTTATTTGTTCATTCAATTAGGTTTAATAACAATTTCTTACTGATGGTACTGCTTTCGAATTTCAGCAGCATTCCATTACTACATATCCAGTCAAGATATGATGAAAACAATAATAATAATAGTTATTATTATTATTATTATTATTATTATTATTATTATTATTATTATTATTATTATTATTATTTTGGTGAAGTTTAATAGGAGATATTCGAGACAATTTGGAGAATTGGGATCGGAGTATCAATTTGGTATATTTGTATCCACAGGCTCAATTTTCACTCGTTCACTATCTTTCAAGATAGGGGCTGATCGGAAGTCATGTGAAGTCATGGAAGTGTGTTTGTTACCGTTGGTGTTGTGTGGGTAGTTGCCACTAGCAACAACCCACGCATCCCATGCCTAGAATACTGACGTTTACCTCTCATTCACCGCGTAAGTGAGTAAGTGTAGATAATATTTCCGGTCACATCAGCCGAAGTCATTGGTCCTGTAGTTTACTTGCTATATATCTCGAGAGCTTCCGGGGTATCTCTCGCTGGAAGTGATATCCGGCACCGACTTACACGACGGTTTGCAGGATTTTCCCCTCCCCCGCCAGCGAGGCACCGCTGCAAGCGGGAGAAGCACTAGCTCCCAACTGGTCTCGCGGCATATGTGGGATGTAGGGCATGAAAGGGTGTGGTGTAGGAGAGAGAAGACCGATGTTGGACAACGAACGCGTTTATTGTACATATGTTAGGGTGCTGCAGCGGCATTCGCCTAAAATTTATCAAAGAAGCCACAGAGAACAATTGATCAAACCTGCCGCCGCTCGTATTCTCCTCCAGACAGAGGCTGAATTCGGCCTAGCTGTTTAGGCTGAGCCGCTCTAGGGACTAGACCCCTGGCTGATCTGATTTACTGTAGTTGCAACATTTGTTGCCCTGGACCAACTCAGCTGGCGGCATCCTTTCATGTCACTACCCCCCTCCCGCCTTCTATCTACACACACACGCACCAAACACAAACACACCACGCACCAAACACAAACACACCACGCACCAAACACAAACACACCACGCACCAAACACACCACGCACCAAACACACCACGCACCAAACACACCACACACACGTACGCACACAAACACGCACGTACACGCGAACGCACGCACTCTTCCACACCCACATTACTTGCTGGAGATGAGTATTTCAACGGCGTACTATTTGCTAGGTGCCGCGGCGCGGCGCGGCGTAGTCGAATCTCTCCAGGCAGCGGCCGCTCGCCCACGGGCGGCCTT
>BOPP01000168.1:1236008-1249223 GCA_017312745.1 Gryllus bimaculatus
TATATATATATATATAAAAGCGTAAATAAATTATCTATTAACGCTTAAAACGCTAACCTCAATAAATAATCTTATTACTCAATAAGCAAAAAACAACAAGTGTTTTTTCCACACTGCTTAGATGCGACCTCCCTTGTTGAAAAACTCCCTGTGACATCTCTCCTCGTGTGGTTGCGTGCGGTACAATATTGTGGTGGGGGCGGCGGCGGTGGCGATGTGACGGCGCTGGCGCTGGCGGCAGCGGTTGCGGCTGCGGCTGCAGGCGCCCGCCATAAATCATACGCCGCGGTAAAACGGGTAATTTCTCCGTCAGTGGTCACAGCTCTACACGTGTAATCAGATCCTTGTAGACGAGTTGTGGAAGTGTTTACGATTATATTCTCGAGTAGTACTCATTTTATTGTCTGGTTGCACGCACAATAGAATAATATTTGCAACATAAGTATTCGCTATTCCTTCTTCTTGTACATTTTGTCTGTCTGTTGAATTCCTAATACATTTTGTCTATTAGTTTTCTTCTCAATTTGATTCAACTCCTTTTTTTTCATTTATGGTTTGATTAATTTTTTTTTCTGAAAGATCTATTCTTCTTTTATTCTCGTCACTGAATTATCCATTCCTGATGACCATGGCAACGAATATTTGAGAAAGGTTTTCTGTCTTTTCAATATATTTTAATAAATTTAATTATGAAATATCCATTCTTTACTTTATTTAAGTTTCTTCTAATTAAAGTAACACCACAAAATTCGGGATTCAAGTTGAAGGATTAAAACGTACCTCTGATCTGTCAGGCAACTGCTGGTGCCAACCTCTTCGATCGTGTGCAGGTGCGCGGTGTAAGCATTTATCTATTTATTAATTGCTGGTTGGCGAGAAAAACGGCTGCCAGGAGACAGAGCTCTATGACGGCAAGGATTCAAGAGGGAAAGAAGCCTGGAGCTAGAACGGGACTAGCGTTTAACTGGAATGGGCCATGAAATGTCTGGATGTAAAAGTACATTTCCTCTCTCTTGTCAATGCACAAGTTGTGCCTCGAGGTCGTTACATTCGGAAACTATGCATTCAAAAGAACAGCTGCGACACGATGAACACGGTCGGTTTAATTAAGGTTTCGGGAACTTTCCAAATGTATATGATATTTCCTCTTTAAATATACTTTAAAAACATTTCAATTTCATTAAACGAGTGGTGAGGATTAAACTGTGGTGAGATAGTAACAAATATAGACCAATAAATTGTCTGGAATCCATTGTGACGAGCCAGAGATCAATATATTAATATGAACAGTCATAGGATATTCATTAAATATTCTGTTGATACGTTTTGTTATATGCATACAGAGGGTGTGAAGTCAATTCATACAGGTTGTCATGGCTACGAGTAAATAAGCGTGGGGATGACGAACATTCATCGTGTGGCGACAAACCGGAAAAGGAAAAGCAAAGCCCTTTGTAATATAAAGACGAAATGTGGGAGGCATGGAAAGGCGTAGAGGGTCGAGTTCGATCTCGTTTGACTGCTGACCACCGAACCGTCAACATCGAATTTGGTGTTTCCATTATATGGCATGCGCATTCCATGGCATTTGGTGTTTCCTTTATATGGCACGTGCAGTGAGTGATATTGCAGTTTCTAGTTAAGGCATAACGTCGAACGCAGGAGGGGAGAGGGCTAGATTGAAATTATAATAATTATTTTTAGAATTGTAATGGTATGAACTTGAATAATATTGATGTCAGTTCATTGTCAACTGAATTACAAAATGGACTTCTATCCGCGAACGTTAATAAAAAAGGCGTAGATTTTTAATTTCGTAAACATTTTTTCTTGAATATCAGGAAGTCGCAGCGAGGAAGCCATGCGAGGCTAAGTACAGGGAAGTTTCGTGCACGCGAAACAATTGAAAGTTATTCGATGAACCGGGAATTCATTGGAAACATTAAAACTACGGTTGACATTTTTAAGTTAGCAATTGACATCTGGTAATATCGGTTTAGCAAGGCGAAAGAACATACTACATCAACACGGCGGTCGAAGAGAGAAGACGTGGTGAACATTGCACATTCTTCATCTGTGATTCCAATGCTCTTCCGTCTTCCAATGCTCGAGAAGATTTTACGTAAGCCTCGAACCTTTTAGTTGATGGAACAGGAAGGATGATTATCAAAACAATAGTCGGATAATGAGCTCATTAACAATTGTTAATGTTTAATTTATGAATACAGATTTTGTTTGTTATTTGAAAAGATGGCTGATTGTTTGTAGTGAATTGCCATCAATCAACAAATTGTTTAAAGTATCAGAACTTCCAGGAATCGCTGATCACTACAGATTACGTGCGCCAAGGTAACATATAGTACATCTTATGTCGATATCCAAGAGCAAAAAATATTGAAAGTAATGTTAATAAAATCTTTGATTATAAAATAAGGTCGTGAGCAGAGCAATGCGAAAGGGTTACATAAATATAAATATTAAAGTTGACAGCACAGGTTTCAAATTACAAGATTCATTACAGATGGTTTTCTCAATGCGGAGCCGATTAAATTAAATATATGCAGATATTCATAAGAATTGCTACACTATTTTTTCGCAGATTAAAGAAAATACGGAATTGGTATTGAAATTGGAAAAGAAGAGTAACATGGTGTCAACAGAGAAAATACCTCGTTTAGTATTCTCAACTTTTTTTAAACAGATCTAATTAACCTCTTAACTCACAACTCATATTTTATTTGCATTAAACAATATTATTTACACACCGGAATTTGGAATCATTGCTTAAACCAGAACACAATTGTATCGGTCATTTTCCCTGTTCGAAGTTTCCTTTTTATGCAAGGTTGTACTTCAATCAAACTAAGAAGAGCTGACTCGAAGAGATGCCGAGAGCATCACAACTGGGCAGTATTTGCCACGTCAGTCCCAAGAGTCCCGGGTTCGTGATCTCGCCGTCAGCATGTAGGTTCGTGTTTATCCATTGATCTTCAAAAGACATCCTTTCGTGTCGTAATTAGCCAGTGCGCCTTGCAAACGTAATCTAAAAGACAGCAACAGAAAAAACGCTCTCAAACGAATATTAACGAGTAAAATTGCAACGGGGAATGTTCGGTATAAACGAGGTCTTCTGTGGTTTTATTTTTTCTCAGTGTGATGTACGTATCGGTTGTTTTTTTTGTTTTCGTAATGAAATACTACTACGTTTCCCCATACTACGTGCCTGCGTAGTAAAAGAAAAGTATAGTAATGCTGAAGCTGAAAGTAGCGATTTTTCTTTAGATAAACTCTGGGATCTCATACCGTAAAGAGCTGTATTCTGGGACCCAGATATATATAAAAAAAAATTCTTAATCCTGTTTGCAGTTCTAAACAATTATATTCTCAAACAGTGGCACAATGTTTGTATTTATTTTCTTCTTGAATAGAGTGAAGTTGGTGTATGAAAACGATGTAGGTCTCATTTTGGGTAAAATCTTATTTTCGAAAATAACAAAAACTTAACATTACAAAAGTACAATATTGAATACACAGGAAGTTTCTTGAATATAATAAGTTATAAAAAACTGGATCTTTAAATATTTCATATACATGGGTTTGAAAATATAGGACGTTTTCGCATATTTGGGTTTAGGTGAAGGCAATTAAAAGCAATATTTTTTCTCAAAAATGGCTCCCATTTTTTTATTGATTTTTTCTCATATAAATCAAAGTATGATATTAAAAATACCACTATTTTAATTTTCGTGGACCTTCGAACGTTTTGAAAACTACAAATGGTAAACATAACTCGTGAAAGCAAGGGGTGTTGGAGGGCCACTAGTTTCTTCAAAATTGCACCTCGTAGTCTGTCAATACAATGCACTGGTAATGATTCTCAGCAAACCAAGATACGTACCAAAGTATATGCCAAGGTGAAATGCTATGAAATACTACGTACAAAAACCATTAAAAAATGGTAAGCGTTATGAGGGGTCGATCAACAAAAAATCTTGTACCCAAAGAAGTTATTTTCGAGTCCTTCCTCCTCTACTTCATTCAATTTCGTTAGAGAATTCTGTATCCCTCAGACTTTAAAAACCCAATAGGCGTTTTATTTTTTACAATTTGATTGGACAAATTGATTGCAACTTAAATTTTTCATAATTGATCCTAGAAACTTCTTTCTTTTCCAGAATTTATTTTCTTTCTTCATTATATTTCCATTTCAAACAGTCAAATTGTTTCAGAGCTTACCATTTTGAAAATGTATTATATGATTATAATTATCATTCATGAATTGGTTATCTTGCTCTCTTACGGTTTGTCGATTATTCACCGTCGCGAGATTGGCGTTGAGTGTTGCGAGAGCCGTGGTTGCGTGTGTGATCCGTATTGGGGAAGTCCGAGGTTCCATGCCTCTCTGGACCAGCCAGTCGGTGGAGTTTCCTTAAGATCAGTAGAGTTCTTTTTTTCGCTACTGCAGGACCGGTTGCGAGCTTTGTCATGGTCATCTTCTTTCGCAATCAGAGATCCCATATGTTAATGCTGCTTAGATCTAAGACTGCACGGTATCATTCGTTTTAATTGATGGCGATTAGCATTACAGAATAAATTATTTGGACATTTGCAATCAATCTTCGGAATAACAATACTGTCAATAAGTACAATATATTATATTATAATGAATCTATGAAAATAAACGGCAAATTATACAACTTGCTTTTATATGAAACTTACATTTAATTTCTCAAACTTTGAAACAATTTCAAAATGAAGAATATTGTTCCAGTCTGTTGCAAAAGCAAGAAACAAAAGATTAAGTTTGGTGTTTCACATTTAAAATACTTTTTATTCAATTCAATGGTTAGGTGTTAACTGTGTAGCATTTGATTTGAGTGAATGTTGAGCTTATTTTCATCTTCGTCGAAATACTTTTAAATTATATCTATATCTTCGGTTCATTATTTCCTGTTAATGGGGAAACCTTTTGTAAATTGTTTGAGACGATCATTAGCAGTGAAATTAGAAAAAAAAATTCTATGTCGACTTGGAATGTAAAACGGATTTTTTTTCATTCATTGTGCTTATAACGAAATTCCAAGAAGAATATAATACTTCAGGGAATTTTGCGCTGATTACGAGGCTTGGTTGGCCTTTCCTAATTTTATGATTCCAGATCAAAAGACTAGTCATCAAATTGCACATTTCAATACCGAAATGTTCCCACTTCCAGATAAAGTCGCCCACAAATATCTGGTTTCTCCGTTATTCTAAAAAGCTTAGTAATATTTAATTAGTGTTTAGCATTAATTACGAAAGTATTAATGACAAAGTGTAGTATTTTCAGAAGAGAGAAGAATGTAATTTATAGAAAATAACTGGAAATTGAATAAATATAAGCTATTGTTTTTCTACTATTCTTGTTGAATACATTTTCAACAGAGAGTAGACATGCATCAAAACTGACGAAAGGAGATTAGTTGTCACCAAACCATTAAGTATAAAATTAGCGATTAGCGACAATGTTATCTTTACATTGACTTAAAAATCGTTTTAGAAGCTACTTATAAAAGTTGAAATTGCACGTCAAGTTAAATATGAATCACAAGTATGGTAGCTTACCCATACAAGTTGAAGTATATCTGAACTCTCCGTTAAGATATTGCTCGAATTCCGAAACATGAAACAAACCTTAAGTAATACTATTTACATTTGTAATGCAATGGCAAGATAAACAGAATATAAAAATATGCTTTACTCATTGGAGTTTACGTTGTTTATGGTTTATTCTTCATTTTTCATCGACTCTCTTTCCAAATGCTAATTGAACCTTGCACTATCAAACGCAAACAACTACAATTAAAGCAAATAATAAAACAATGAAGTAGAGAGAGAAATAGAAGCACCCACAGTTACTAGATCTTCTTCTAGGGAAGCTGGTAGTAACTTGGAGTACTGATACCCAACATCTTTAGTTGCGAACTCAGCAGATAATAATAGTAATCAATGTTACTAATTTAGAATGTGCGCAGAAATTCAAAGAAAATTACGCATCGTCCGGCCTTGTGAAAGGCGTCTGTGATAGATATTCATTGGAGATGACGGAAGTCGGGAGGAACTGAAAAACAATGACGCGTTTTGATTTTGTGTGCACAATGCAACTATTTGATTGTGTTATAGTCGGTACGTAGTGAACTCTTTGTGTTGTAATATAATATACTTTTATTACAAAATTTGTGAGGAGTTTTGTTAAAATATTTCATTTACTGCTGTTTTATACGAGAGAATATTATTTGTTGTTATTGAGCAGGATGGATAATATGTTATGAAAAACAATTTGGTGTGATTTTGTTCGGCAAGATTTTTGCTGATGCAGATAATAATAATAATAATAATAATAATAATAATAATAATAATAATAATAATAATCCGAAATACATGAAGCGAATCAACCCTACATTTTCCTCCATCTGCATCTTCACCAATACACCCCTTCCCTCCCTCCTTCTCACGCAGGGATCTGCGATAGACAGCTGGTTACACCCCTGAGATAGAGCCCTCATTTCCAACACCAACTCCCATCACTGCATTTATCAAGTAACTGGTGTCTTGTTTACTGTTGCGAGCCCCGGTGCGACAGACCTACTTGCCAGCGCCTCGCCCAATGGCTCCGTGACGTAACGCGATAGAACGACGCCTGGGAGGCGCGCGTCCGCCGAAAGAATGACTCACTTCACCGTTCACACCGACCAGCGCTTTGTCCGGGCAGCAGCAGCAGACGACGACGCTATTACGCCCAACGCAAACACGTCAAGTCGACTTCCGTTTCCATGACTTCTCCGCGAGCTGTCCAGCGAAGCGAGTTATTTGATGGCAATGGCAAGCAGCGAGCAATCACACAAGCCAGGGGTTCTCGAACTTTTTTCCTCCGCGGCTCCCTTGACGTAAACGAAATTTTCCGCGGATCCCCTGGTAACAAGTTTCAAGTTTAAGGGTTAACAAAGGCCTACAAAAGATTCAACACAAACGGGTAAGTGTTATAATATGCTATTTTATTTATTCATGTTAATTACAGATTAAAATAACGGATATAACAAATTTATTCAACTATTAATTTTATATCAACATTCTTCTAAGAAGGAATGAGAAAGATGAGCTTGCATCTTCATAAGTAATTGTTCAAATCTAGATTCAATATTTGAAATTGCGGCTGGCAATTCTTTTTTGGCGTTCAATTTCGATTGCAACCATACACAGGTTGGACACAACTCACGTGGGCACGGGAACTCTTGATTACATAGGTAGGAAGAATAAATATCCCCGACGCGCGCTAGTACTGTACGTCAATGCTAAAAGAGCTACAGAAGCCTACTGGTAAAGGATTTGCCACGTTCAATTAATCCATAATTAATTAGTAAAATACATCATATATATTACAAATAACATACTATGTTGCTACAAAATTATTGTGTGAACATAAATAACACGGGGATTTCAGTAAATCAATTATAGATATAATTTTTAATAAATCACCTTGACGCCCCTGGGAGCCGCGACGCACAGTTTGAAAACCCCTGACAAAAGCGATAACGTGGTCGGGACAACTACATTTTCCTTGTTAGCAAAAAGTGCTACTGCGAATGCTTTCCCCGAGACCATTCAACCTTGCGAATGCGTTATTTACGCCTTCGTGAGAAAGTCAAGTCAAATTGCAGGGAAACAATTCATTTACTTTCAAAGCTATGAGTTCCTGTTTCATTAGAGACTTTTTGCACAGCTTGAAGCACCTTGGTGCACACCACTTTTGAGCCTCTGCGCATGCGCCGACTCTCGAAAATGATATACGATAAGGTGCTTCGTGCTGGGCCACAAGTCTATTAATTATGCTAAAACAGCTGATTTGCAAACGTTTAAAACCGTATTTAAATATACCTTCCTATGAAATACAGAAAAACTAAACGTAAAAGTGATTGATATTAGAATGTTAATCTCAAGTACTTCCGGCTCCCATTGAAGATTGGAAAGTATTTACTAATTAAAACCTAATACTAACTAAAAACAGATCTGAAGAAAAAATACCGTTGGAATTGTAAATCATCTCCAAGTAACAGAATTTTCAATCATTGTTCACAAGGACTCACGAATTCAATTACAATTGTTTAAATGCACTTAATGGAATCAGCCCCTGTAGATACTATTGTGTGTAAATAAGGTAATGCTCTTATGAAGCAACTCATGTCTTTGTACCGTGAGTGAGGATTTTTAACCAAAATGCAGAACACAAAGAAAGTAATGTTTTCGTTCACATGTGTTCTTTCCGTTTATATATATTTATTAACAGATTGTAATGAAACAAATATTATTGATTAATTCATCACTTACTGTATCTTAAGCTGAATTACTAAATTGGACATACTCTGCATTATTCCTTCCGATTTTTAAAACTTATTAGAACTGCCAGACATTTTCACATAGTACGACAGTGGTATGCTGAGGCAATTTAAATAAATTAATACACACATTAATTTAAAAACGTAAATATTTTATTATATCACTGTAATACACTACATTATTTAATTCAGAATAGCTGATGTAGATGCCGTATTGAGTCGCGAAACGTCATGTTTTGAGTGCATTTTGATAATAATAAACTAATTATGTTTTAAATAAATGAGTGTATTGATTGCCTTTAAATGTTCTTAGGATATCACTGTCCTGCAACATATGATACAAAAGGTCTCTGGTTGGTATTCATTTAGAAGTTGATTTAGGAGATCTTTCGGTTTTTCTTTTATCTCATAAAAACGACTCAATGGGATAGAAGTGTTGCAACATTAAAGAGCCGTCCTAGACTCAGAGCAGACTTCTTTTATATAGATTTAGTAACGTAAAAAATACTGAAAATCAATTAGAAAAATCATATTTACAGCAGAGACGTTATATTAAATTTATATCTTTTAAGATTGGATGTTATCTACTTCATAATTAATTTTTAATTTCCGAACTCAAGTTAAATTGATTTGCAAAAATCACATTAAATTGTATTGCAAAAAATACATGAAATTGTATTTAAAAACCAAATTATATTTCAAATCTAAAATTAAATTGTATTTCCGATTTAAATTATCTTCATAATCTTAATCCATTCATTTCATTTTTCTACCTACTATATTTCTGTGTTTATAATAATAATAATAATAATAATAATAATAATAATAATAATAATAATAATAATAATTATTATTATTATTATTATTATTATTATAATATTCATTTACATTTTCCACATTTGTTTATTTTAATTACCCAGCCCCTCCGGTTACTCTGTGGGCTGCCGCGCCGCTTTGCACAGACGCAGTCGCGCAGCTGGCGCGAGCGAGCGCGCGCGCGCTGGCCGCCACCTGTGGGAGGCAGGAAGGCGTGGGGCCGCGGTGCAGCGCGAAGTCGCGACCCCGGCGCGTGGGGCGGGGCGGGGCGGGGCGACGCGAGGCGACGTGAGGTGTGGCGAGGCGGAGTGGGGGGCGGGGAGTGGGGCGCCGCTGAGAGAGTGAGGGCGCGCGCGCGTGCGTGCGTGCGTGCGTGCGTGCGGTTGCGGTGACTCACGTGCGGGGCGGCGAGAGCGAATGCGTGTGGCCCCGATGGAGCCCGCGGAGAAGTGTGTCGCCGCCCACACAGCCGCGGAGCGACGCAGCGCGGAATGCCAACCTGCAAACGCGTTGTGTTTGTCCACGCACTGGCGTGTTTCTTTTAACATATCGGCGTATTGATATCGAACATTCGTTTGGATGTATTCTAACATTTCGAAACAAATTGCCGGATTTAGGAAGTTGAGAATCTCGAAGAATGCGGACCTGCATGCTCGAGGTGGCTACAGCGTGTGCTGACTCAGCGCTTCGTTCTGAAGGGTCGCGGGTTCGAGTGCCGCCGGGGGCATCGTTGTTTTTTTCCTTTGTCTTTCATGTATGTGTTGTCGTGGAAGACCTTGTGAATCTGCTGAGCACAGACCGAGGAACCTGCAAGTGTGTGTCTAGTGTAACGGTCAATATGTGCCCCCATGAGGGACAAAGTGGGTACTCGGATAGTCGCGTGGATAGTCGAAAATCGGCGTCCCCTGAAGCTGGGAATCAAAAATATTCACAGATCAGTGAATCTCTTCTGATCCACCTTGTTTGGCTCAGTAAAATTCAGCATTTTAATTGATTTTGTGTTTTTTCTAATTCGTAACTTCTGGGATTAATGTTCATACAACTATTTTTCTTTTTTCATTTAAGGCGCAAAAATAGTACGACGAAACACCGATCACCAGAGGTCACGCTGATACATTTTACCATCTTGCAGAACGCAGAAACGATGCGTTTTTGCCTTTCGCGTTCCATTAAGGATACGAATTATGCGTATGCCTTATTGTATACAAAATGATACCTCTCTTGCAGTTCTACTACATTTGTGGAGAATTTCCGACTCCTGAGCCCATGTTGTCAGATGTGCGAAGTTAAATTCCAATGAGAAGCCTTTTTTTCTTTTAAAAGAATGACATAAAAATTGCAGAATAATCACACGGGTTCAGCTAGTACAACTACTACTTCATTATATCAATTACAGAGACGAATACAGGAGAGATCAAAATAAACTGCAACACTACTTACTACTCTAAAGGGTGTCATTCTCCCTCGAAGCACAGCCACACCCGTACATCATTAGTTACACGTACACCTACGCATAATGGTTAATTGGGTGGTTCCTAAATCCGCTGCCAGTGACGTCCGAATTCGGATGACAAAAGTCTGGTCCCACCCGGATGCAAAGCGAGTTTCCTCCCAACTCCACCAGTCTCTTCCAGACGAGGACAGCGCTGCATCAATGAAGCCACTCATTCAGGATCGATCGTGGCGGATTTGACACCGTAGGACGCTATGACACCCAGTGTGCGCAACACACACATCCTATACTTTCATTTAAACACAGAGTCCTTTGACGTGAATCAGCTGTTAAGGTGCCGTCCAACCGGGAGCTTGCAAGTCACTACAGTGACGTCACTCTGGTGGCGTTTAAGATCCCGATTGGATGACACCGTACCAGCTGATGACCCGTCAAAGGACAAAATAAATAAATAAAAGTTTATATCGTCTGATGTGAATGTGTTTCACTCACGTCAAGACCAATACTTATCAACCTAACAAGTGGCTAAAAGATAACATTATGTGCAAATCAGTTGAATACTCAGGAGCGCGGCAGCGCGAGCGTGCGTTACTATAAATAATGGTACGTATCATGCAGAGTGGTCTTCAAGCCACGTGTAAAACACAGGATTATTCTATCTGATTGTCTCTTTAGCACACTCTTTGACACTTTTTCTAACTGTAAGATGATGTGCTTCAAATACCCTGCGTTATTACTAATCACCTATTACACCGGAACGGAATAAATTCTGTATGTCTGCCCTACCTGTTGTTACCAACATGTGTACCCTACTGTTGCTACCAACGTCGTTACTTTGAACAGCAGTGAACTTTATTGCGTACTCCTGGCAACCTTCTAATAAAAATTATGATCTTCCATTGCTGTGAATCGAATTGCGATATTGGAATGAATTTAGAGCATTTAGTACGAACTTTTCGGGGTTTTCGGAAACCTTTAAATCTCTTTCATGAATTTATTCATAGCATTCGAAGCATTTACGAAAAACGGAAAAAGTGCACTCTTAAATTTTGCTCTAAAGGCTAGAAAAAGGAGGTAGGAGGAAAGCTCGTACAAACACCTTTCCTTTTATTCTGAATGCCATGTGTACAAAATTCTATTATAAGTGTAGATTTGTATCAAAATCAGGCAAAAAAGACCTCTCCGTTAGATAATAGAATATAAATTTGTGTAAAGTAGCGTAAATGAGGCCAGAGAAAAGACTTGCTTTTCAGTGTAAAACGCATGGAAATTGGTTCAGCCGTTAAGAAATTAACCAGGACAACTTTACAGAAATTGTAATAACAATTGATTTTGATTTACATACTCTAACGTTATATAGGAGAATATAAGAAGGTTGTTATTTTGTAACCACCGAAGGACATTCCAGTTACATTTATACTGGAGAACATTATTAGATAGGCGAGGATATATTGACTTCTGTGGTATTAATTATTGCATCGCAAACAATGATGAGCCATTTTATTTATTGTTATTAGTTGCATTATAATTGACTTCAGCCACATTATGTCCTGCGAAAACTTTCAGTAAACAGCGGATAAAAGCTACCTAAAATCACAATATCATTAGTTATACCGTACTAACAACAGTTTTCCTCACAATGTCTTTAATATACACGTTGACGCAATCTATTGATGAAATACAAATTCGCAAAATATTTACCGTATAGATAAAAAACTGTCTTTCAGATGTCGTATCATACTTTAACATTGCAACGAATGCAATTTGGTAATTTTTAATTGTTTTTAAACTATGTGGCATACAACATTATTCCTGAATATTACAAATTATTGCTATTCAACATTTTATTTTAATAAATTTATGCAGCACAATATTATGTTTAGAATATGACATTTTGTACGGTGTATTCTTAGGTAATGAATCTATTGATGTCAAAATCTAAATTTCAAAAATCATGAGGGTTACATGTTGCAGTTTCATGAACGATTTATGCAATACATTACTTTTCTTCCTCTCTAAGCTCATCAATAATTCTTTCCAATCAGTGGTGATACTGGTGATTCTGATAACTGATAAAGTCATTAGTCCCATAAGTGTAGTGCGAGGAGAGTTTCCCCAGGCATCTCCCACCAGCTGAGCACCGCCCCAGCCGGGACAAGCTCTAAGCTTCCAACCGATCTCCCGACATGTGTGGTAGCGCAGTGCATGTTCGTATAAGTGTGTTTGAGTAATGAATGAGGATAGAACAAGAAAATGGAAAGAAAGGTCGCCCGCGGTCCGTAGCCCGTTTGTTAACATTCCGTCATTCGCCCGGTGTTGATCGAAGAAACCACGGAAAACTACCGATGAGAGCAGCCGTCCGCTAGAATTCTCCTCCAGACAGCGCCTGAACTCGGCCTAGCTCTCAGGCTAGTGTGGAAAATCCTGCCGCCTTCGGGACTCGCAGCTAAGACCTCCCGGTCAGAGGCACTGCAGTGACCACCTCTCCCGGTCAATTCTTCCGAGTTTCGAGCCCACTTCCCACCAGACACGTCAGCGCCAGGCGGCGGCGGCGGCGGCGGCGGCGGCGGCGGC
>BOPP01000168.1:1249248-1269716 GCA_017312745.1 Gryllus bimaculatus
GCGCGTGGCGTCGGCGTGGCGCCTGAGAACGCCCCCCTGCCCCCGGAAGACGACGAGCGCCCTCGCCGCGCCGAGGCCCTTGACATTTGAGGACGCCGCTCCGCTCCGCGCCGCGCCGCGCCGCCACCGTCGTCGTCGTCGTTGCGACGACCTTTAATCTGGATACTTCGCGCCGCGTAATGCGATGCCTTAGATGCTAATTATACATGCGCCGCGTCGGGTTGATCATTTCCACGTTCGGCTGACAGGCGGCGAAGACGTGCAATAGGCGAATCGCCACGTTCCTTGCGACAATATTGGGAGGCAAAGTCACATTAGGGGTACGACATAAGACTGGCCCGGATCCAGAGACATTCTGGGAGGGGAAATCCAGAATTTCTTTCCCCCCCCCCCCATGTGTCATATTACAGATTTTATAAAATGCCCTGAGGTACTCTCAGCTCATTCTGCGATAAGATTTTATTCGTTTTAATGATTATCCGACAGTATTTTTGCTTGACAGTTTCGTGAAAAATTAAAATTAATAGTTGCTGAAACATTGTATAGGTGGCAATTTTCGTTAATTTCCTATCACGTGGGCCTAGCCTTCATAAGATTAAGATAAATAATACGATAATTGTTATTTATGCACCAGGAGGTCCTTTGGCTCGAGGGCTTCTTGTCCTCCGAGTTCATTAGAACCAGTTGGCGCCCGCCATGTTTTGTGTGTATACTTACTAAGCTGTCCGGGTGACGCCGCGTAATACATTACGCCCTGAGGAAGGTCGCAGACTGGCGACCGAAACGTCGGCACCTTCGCCATGGACGCGGCGTCACCCGGACAGCCTAGTAAATAGTGACTCCAGCCGCGGAAGCCTACGCTCTCACATTTTTTTTGTTTCTTTACATACTTTTAATGATTCAGATTTGCCTCTTTACTCATTAACAACATGTTAACATGACTGTCTTTTCACACTTTACTCTCTTAATTTAATTTTATGTATCGCTTCATACAAGAACAAGTAGCAACACTGAATTTGTTTTCATATTTGCCGCGTCACCACGATCCTCTAGAACCAGACAAGTTATGCAGTATATATTGATCTCCGAATTGAAGGCAACATATCAGTAAAAAATAAATAACATATCAGTAAAAAATAAGGAATATTTAGACGATTTTATTGATTTAATACTTGTTATTCACATTTAACTATTTATATTATGCTGTTAGGTGTGAGGACCATTCAACTGCTAAGGTCATTGAGACCCATGAGTGATCCATAATGCATTGAGTAGAAGATGGTAATAAAGTTGACGAGGTGATGGATGATGGAGTAATGGCGGAATAAGTCGGGGGAACACATTACGAGTCATGAAAACGAACGAAGAGCTCCCCATTTCCACTCGTAAAATCAACATGGACTGGTTGAATATCAAAGGGAAGAGCAAGATGAAGAACAAGGAAAAGAAGAAGAAGAAGAAGAAGAAGAAGAAGAAGAAGGAAAAGAAGAAGGAGAAGAACAAGGAAAAGAAGAAGGAGAAGAAGAAGAAGGAGGAGAAGAAGAAGAAGGAGGAGAAGAAGAAGAAGAAGAAGAAGAAGAAGAAGAAGGAGAAGAAGGAGAAGAAGGAAAAGAAGAAGGAGAAGAAAATGAGGAACAAGAAAAAAGAACAAGAAGAAATGTAAGAGAAATATTAGGAAGAAGAACAAGAGAAAGATTAGGAAGAGAATAAAGAAGGAAAGTAAATTTGGCCGGCGATAGTGCGTGTTTGCGCGCACTGCGCAGCGGCCGCGCGGGGCGGGTGCGCCGGGGTGCAGCCTTGCGCAGGCGCCCGCGCCTCCACCGCCGCTGCTGCACCGCCGCGCGGGGCCTTGGCGCCGCGCGGCAGAGGCCAAGTGGGTGGGAGGGGAGGGGGGAAGCCGATCGATCCTCGGAAACTGGAACGACGAGCCGCACGTCGCGGCGTCGCTCTAACGCGCCTCGTCAACCGCGGAGGCGGCGGCGGCAGCTGGAGGCCGCATTCTCGCACGCCGCTTCCGCCGCCGCGCCGCTGCCGCCCCGCCCACTGCTCCGGGTTCTTTGTACGCACCCATCAGCAAAGAAGAGACTCGCCAACGAAAATAACACAAATGTCAACGACAACAACATAAATAATAACTTTCATAATATCAATATTAACAATAACATCGAAACAATAACATCCAGAATAGTTGTAATAACAACAATAACAAAAACAACAATATTTCAGTCGGGAAAATCGAGGGATCGGATTAATTCAACTTTTGTAACCTTGCGGTGTTTCCAGATATGGAACCTGCTTTTATTTATTATCCACGTCTGGTGGAAGTGAGACATGTGGCGAAAAGACGTATTCACATCACTGTAGCAACCGTACTTGGCCTGCAAGAGCTTTCTTTCGTCTCTGCTACACAAATTAAAAAGAATGCGACTTGAAGAAGAAATGTACTTAATTTTGCCCCGGTCGAGTATCCAACTCGGTAAGTCTGTTTCAAGCAAAACTGTGGGGTAATTATTTACCATGCAGTACCTAGTGCACTAGCGGGGTTTTGTAATTGCGTCTTTCTTTATAATTAAACAAATTCGCCAGTGCGGATGGTCGACATCGTTAAGGCAGTAGTGCCGTATGGTTGTACTTGTGTTTCTCCTTAACCCCCTATCATCACTATATCATGTCATCTTCAGTTACCATACCGTTAAAGGCAATAGTGGTCGTTAATGACCTACATGTTAAAGCGACCTTTAAATTTGGTTTGAAGAGGGTAACTTTTATTGATAGTTTCTTATGCAAAAAATACATTTTCCTGTACCTATTTTTTTCCAAATTTATCAACAACTTATAAATATACCCATAATGTCGTCATATATTTAAGGAACTTTTAATTTTATTTTGCCATCTATCCCAATCTTCCCATTTTTTCCCTTTAAAATTTGAATTATTTCTTCCTTCTAGGTGATGTTTCATCTAGGGTTACAGCAACAACTATTAGACCCTGCGAATACCCCGTACTTTGAAATCTCATCGTCTTAAAAGTGAAAATGGGATTTACTAGAACCAACTTCGTGATCAGCATCATACACATTTACACAACATTCCTATATTAGTAGACAGAACGTAATTTTAACCTATGATATCGCTCTCTATGTTACGCGACACTAATAAATGAGCTATAAATTTCTATGCAAATTACACAGACCGTCGACGACCACGTCCGCGACTTTTGACATGTTTGCGCCTCACAGCGATGTGAACACGAAAAATACATCCGACCCCGATCTCCAAATCTCGCTCACCGTCGTGTAACATGCTACCTTCAGCCTGCTCGCTACGCCGAACCGGAACCACGTACTCTAGTGTCAGATCGAAGGACAGGCTCCTGGGTCTTCCCCAGCCTCCAATCGCCGACCTTACGCCACATTCTGGACCATCGAGAATGCAACGAAGACACGCGGAAACTGATACACATTTACACAACATTCCTATATTAGTAGACATAACTTAATTTTAACCTATGATATCGCCCTCTATGTTATGCGACACAAATAAACGAGCTATAAATTTCTATGCAAATTACACAGAACGTCGGCGATCTTGTCCTTCGTTCGTCATCTATAGTGGCCAATGGTGCAACCTGCATTTTGCT
Organism: Gryllus bimaculatus; assembly: GCA_017312745.1. Taxonomy (NCBI): domain Eukaryota; kingdom Metazoa; phylum Arthropoda; class Insecta; order Orthoptera; family Gryllidae; genus Gryllus; species Gryllus bimaculatus. The sequence continues at coordinate 1,252,889 of BOPP01000168.1, forward strand.
ATGGAGGGCCAGTGCTGTAGTGTTCAGCTGATAGTATAGAATGGTATAGTTCCGGGTAGTATAGAATACTAACAATTTTTTTTGAAGATTGCTTGACATCGGCTTTCGAGGGAGGGGTTACGATCCATGGACTGCTCCCCTGGTCCCCCTCACACCTGAGATGCTCCACTGATACTCCACCTCTACCAAAACAACCTAAATATTCTGCACAATGGGTTCTTTGTTGAAAAAACAGTATTCATTTTAAAACGTTGGATATTTAACTCGGGATTGGTATTTATTGGTATTCGGAAGGAAATATTCCAAAATTTGAAATACATATTTTTATGAGAGTGGTGAAAGTCCCAATAATAATTATTTAAAGCATTCGAATATGATTACGTATACGAGTGCTCACTTTTTTAAATATTTTTATTAACAGGATGAATACATCGGCAGGAATATCATTCACAAACTGTACACGATTTCTCATTTCTGTCAACAGTTCCACCAAACTCATTTTACTAGTGAATGAGTAATGTTAGACACGGATGTGGACTACGTCCGATTCATTAGTACTCGTGTTGTTTCAAATAGTACGTTAAGTAACGCCACTCCCTTTTACACAAGATGGTTCAAGGAGGCGCTTGGGCTTGACGCAGATTCAGAAAGGTCAACAATGTTTACGGACACTTGACAGTAGAGAGGGCTAATGAATTAAAAACGAGGGAGTACGGTGTTGAGGTATCCTCGAAAACATCGTCTAAATGGCAAGTGATAATGATTTCGGAAGAAGGGGTATGACCAGTAGACTTATCACCACATCCTAAGGTTAAATGAGGTTAGCCGGGTTGGGAACATGCTAAGAAGAAATTTCTAGACCTCCTATTGCTCTTAGAAGAGTTACTATCTCACAAATGGACTAGAACAATATTGCGAATATTAATACAATATTAAGAAAAAAAATTAAATGTGACTTCCCACACAAAACTATTACGACCATACCACGATTCTAACGGCCTGCATCGATGGGTAGCACATCGGATTTTCCACAAAAAATACTCGAGTCTCATTGAGCTCTTTCGCTATCATCAGTGTGCAAATATATTCGGCGATTCGTCTGCACTCAAAGTCTACCTCGAGCTATCAAACCGTCGCCCGACACTTTCGTCGAGGTCACCGCTCCTTTTGAGGCTCGGAAGGGATCGGCAGTTGCTGCAGGCGACGCGATGCGCCGGGACGCATGGCAGGCTTGACGAATATCACACTTCACAAGGGGACACGCTCAGGTGACACCCCTCACCACCGGTCGAAGGGGGGGACTGGGATCTTGCAACGACCGGAGACTGAAATATATCACCACCAGGTCTGATTTCCGTCTCTTGGGCGGCGAGGTTTTCGACAACCACCCACCTGCACACCATCCTTTTTACTGAGGGTCTTATGGCCGTGACTAAAATAAGAATTGTGAATTTATGATGATTTTGAGTAATTGTTACTCTTTAATTTACCTACACCGTTTATGTGTGTATTTTCCACTCACCATTTTATAAAAAATATTGCGGTTTTTTTACTATGAATATAAGAAAAATTATAAAGAAAAAAAATCTTCTGAAATAAATATATCTAAGGCACTGATTAATGGTAAACATTATGTTGCTACGTACGAGAAGTAGATAAAGGAAATTTTCACCTTCTCCTGTTGTAAGCTCGTCCACAATTTTCAAACGTTCTTTAAATATATTATTAAAACAAACATTATAAGCGACATATTAGTTATTACAAATAACCATAAAGAACTTGTGATTCTTCACGAGAAAAAACTCCCTTCGTTTTTCTCTCATTTCTCGCTCGTGGGATAACAGTTTTCTGTTGTAGACAAAGAATTTCGTTATTATCGTGTATAAAAAATTACTTCATAACATTTTTAACAGTGAAATTAAAGAAATTAGTAGAATATTTCATCAATACGATTCACTGGTAGGGAAAGTAAATTAGGGAAAGGGGATATTTTTCTGTTCAGTCAATCAATAAATGTTAGGAAATCTGTCAAACGTTTAATTAGTAGTTTTAAGTGAAAGTTACTGATCATATTATATTATCGGTATTACTGATATTGAAATTGAAATTATTGAAATTTACAATTTGAATTACAATACAATTTACAATACAATTACAATACAATTACAACACAATTTGAGCAGTACTGTAATCTGTAATAAGGCCATGCATTCATGTTCATGTCGCCAAGCGTTCACGTGTGTAATACGCCAATGCAGAAACCGATCTAGTTCTTCAGCCCTCCTCCTCCTCCCGCGTGGGCGTGGGCGGGGGAGGGGCCGGGGGAGGGAGAGGGTGCCAGCGAAAGTCCAGCGACTCGGCGCGGCGTGAGTCAGCACATTCCGGGCGCGCGGCTCTGATTGTGGCCCAGTGGCACCGCCGCCGCCGCCGCCGCCGCCGCCGATTCCTCCACTCGCCTCCCACGCAGCAACGGGAAGGGAAGGGAAGGGAAGGGCGCGCGGCGCGGGGCTACTGCACCCCAGTACCGCGCCAAAAGGGATTAGGATGTTTCCAGCGAGTGGGTGCGTGAGTATTGATTCCGAACGCCTCTACTGTCGAGGTTATTTGTCCCGTAAGTCCCGTAAGAGGTGGATCCAGCCGATCGTTGGGGGGAGGGGATCGTACATTTTGTTAAATAACCAACATAATTGATATTATATTGTATATTATTTATGAGTAGATGTTATGATGAGTTTATGAGCTTTTATACTGTAGATATTATACTATGCAATATTACTGATTAAATAAACATAGCATTCGAACATATATATTTAAATTAATTTTGTCAAATAAAGGAAGTTAAACAAAAACTTTTGGCCTTTTTTTTGGGGGGGAGGGATCGTAAATGGGCATGGCCCCCATGGTCCCGCCAGTGCGTAAGTCTTGCTCTGCTTAAAATTACTGATTTTTATATATCATGTCTTCCAATTCGAAACTAAGGTAAGCTTTTCCAAATGCTTTTTAAATAAATTCTTTAAGTAAATAAGTACCTTTTAAATTTAGTATTTAAATAAGTACCTTTTTAAATAAATTTTTTCTTCATTTCAAAGCGTCATCTAAACTGGAAATACGACAAGTTGCTGAAAGAGGGGAGAACGGTCATCGAGACAAGACATCACTCGCTCCGTTCTCTTTTATTATAATTATTCCTGAAAGAGTTCGTCGTTTGAGTGTCGCAAAAGCAATCGGCAGCCTCTGTGCAGCTAAATAGGGAGTCGCCGAGGTGAAGGCCGCCGCCTGGATAGGCTCGTTAGCGTTAAGAATGGCTCCCGACTCCGTACGCCTTTTTACCCGCTTCACTCAACGGGAGGTTCCATATGGCAGTTGGTGAATTGAGTTATTGTGCAAGGACGACTCCGCATAAATGCGGGAACACTTGTCAAAATAACGTCATAATTTTGTGATTTTTTTTAAACGGGCGAGACAGATCTCGGGTAACTACTTACACAGTGAAACATGGAATTTAGAAAATACTGTGAAAGTATGAAATTACTTTGAAATGGCTATTCCAATATGAATTACATCCATTGAATGTGTCCGATGCGTTTTCTTTTTAATTAAAGCAAAATCATTTTCTTCGTAGAATATAATAAAAAACTTTAAAATACCAATATTTGATTTTTTGCAACAAGGTTTGTGCATATTTGGCAACCTTGAGTCATCTTTGACTCTGACGGTGCGACAGTATTTCTATCCGGATCTGAAGGCTGAAACGGAACTAGTATTATGCAGTTGACTTGAAAACATTCTTGCTCGACTAGGAGAAACCTAGCACTTAAAAACATGTAGAATTGGACAAGGTGCCTTCATGACACCGGTTTTAGGCAAATGACATCCTGCTATTCTAGTAGCAGGATAACTTCTCATAGGAAATGATAATGTAACACTACACAGTAGAGAAATATAAGAATATCAAACTTGATAAACCGATTTATAAATGTATATTCATTTGTTATTACCACAGAATCTTCATTTTTCGAAACTCAGTTATATTTATTCATTTCCTTTTCTGGACAAAATTCAATTCACCCGCAAACCCAGTTGTTATAATTAGATTCTATGTTCACTCGGTCAAAGATTGACGCAACCAAAGGAGAAATATGACATAAGTTAGTTCTGGGATCCGTCTCTGACAATGGAAATGGGGACACGGTTACTCTTTGATAGTGTTGCGAGCCTATACCTGCGAAATAAGAAATGCAGCCTAGAATTGCAACAATATTCGACAGGCAGATTGACAAGAGAAAGATTTGTGGAACAAAAGCTCCCCCTTGACATATATTATAAAACTAATGGAATGTGCGGCATACTGAAGTTTTTCCTCCCCTTAATGTTATTACTCAACAACTACTCAGGTTTAAGAAACGTACATGCCATTGAAAGATCTACAATGAAGTTAAGAAGAAAACATCTAAGTCACAAGTATAAGTACAGTTTAAAGATTGCTTGAAAAGTTGGGATATATCTTAAAATTTCGAGCATCAAGGATGCACGCTGCAAAATGAGATATGCGTGCAATATGACTAGAAAAGTTTATATTTACTATATGGAAAATTGAAAATCCTTAAAACATTGTTATGTTGTTTAGTATGATGTTATAAAAACTAATCAAATGAGGGAGGTTTATAAATTTTGGAACAATACATTATTTTATTTCATTAATGTTTAGAGTTTACACTATAAAACCAGTTAATAATAAACGATCTTCGGCTTACCACCTTTCATTGCAAGCAAACTTCATGAAATGGGGTTAAATACTAAGCTCGAACGTCTTTCTATATGAAGACTGTTTCAAATATAAAGATACTCGCAATTTTCTATGTGTCAGATATATTAATAGAAATCGGCAATCTATCATAATTTTAAAAGCACTTTCTCGTATTCGAGCAAAAATTTCAAGAAAAAAATTGTCAGGTATGTCCATAAAATTTAAAATGTCTTAGAAGGCTGAAGTAAAGTACTACCAAAAATTAAAATATCTTAATGATATACGGAACGGTACAACTAACTCATAATCAATTGTCAACTCGAAGCTTGTAATCTGACAGTTATTCCAGGTCAGTCCGCCCCTCCACCCAACCACCCATCCAAGCAAATAGAGACAGACGGACTTCCCTATTTTCAAGTACAAAATTGCAATTTGTAACTCGTCTCCTCATGCACATATCTTAGCCCTTTTTATAAAAGATCTATTAGATCTTACTTTGGACGTATGTGCGAAGGTACGGATAAACATAATCTTAAACACAGATATTACGTCCAAAATTCGTATTGTTGAGGTGATTTCTACACTATAGTATAAGGGGAAAAGTAATAGTAACTCGACTCAACGTAATGTAACTAACTGAAAGCAGTTAGGGGCATTATGTAAACTAAGAAAGTACGTTTATATTTTTTACATTATTTGCAGTAAAAAATACCGTTAATAAATTGTACGAATTTACATTATTTGCAGTAAAAAATACCGTTAATAAATTGTACGAATAACTGTCACATCTGTTGACATGAAAACGGAAATTTTGTAAAAATTCCGATGACTGTAAGTCTTCAATGTCATCCTAGAAAACATTCTCTCGTCGAGCTCTTCCCGTCATACACTTCTGGAAACTACCCAATGGCCAATAGGCTTCCTACGCACGGAGGAAACAAGCGGATGCTAAGCAGACTTTCTGACAGAAAACGTGCCGCTTGCCACACCCTGTCATGTTCAGACGCAGACCGCGAGCGTTCGACTCCAAAGGCTTTTGAACTTTTCATATATATATATATATATATATATATATATATATATATATATATATATATTAATATATTATAGTTTAGTGGTTTATTTCGTTGCTGTTTTTTTTTGCTATGAATAGGCCATCTCGAGACCACGCGAACGTGTACCCCACCAGAGCTCAGCCATATTTATCGAGGGTAGGTGCACATGACTTTTAATAGGGGTCAGCAATTTCACGCTGAATCCGATATTGTGTTTTTTTATTATTTATGTCTAACTATTTTATATTGGAGTGGATAGGTAGACTAGAATAGGTTTTTGACATAATATAAAACAATATAATAATGTAAATAATAATAGTAATAATAATAATAATAATAATAGTAATAATAATAGTAATAATAATAATAATAATAATAATAATAATAATAATAATAATAATAATAATAATAATAATAATAATAATATGGAATTTTAAAGATATGGGACGCATTGGTCTTCATGAGCCCCGATGAGCGTCTCAGGCATTGGCGTATCGGCTGCACCCTCTTTTCTCAGGCATGAACAGAGTTAATGAGTAATGATTTAGGTATATACGACCTTACGTAACACCGTAATCAACATATAAATTCTTCATTACACCAAGATATAATGACACTTCAGGATATGTCTGTACTTAGGTGTCAGATACTACGAGTATTTTTACATGTACTACTGAATAAATGTATGGGGCTTTCGAAAACAAATTGTCAGTGTTTTATTTCTATGGAACTACTGCTTAGTGCGAGACTTCATTTGACATCTCAGTATTCGCTATCCAGTGGCATCATTTCGAGAACATGGGGATGGACCCTATGAGATGGAGCATCGGATATTGGCTTGATCTTAAGGGCGATAAAGAATACAGTTTTGGGAAAGAAAAATCATGCAGTCCTTGTGCCGTTGTTTACGTTAATGGTTCGGTATTCGTCTCGAATTGATCGGAGGAAAACACTGAACAGCGTATCCAACGATGATAGCCGCTAGTCCCATAGGTTGTATCAAAGTAGTATTTTCGTCCGATACTTGGTATTTAGCTGGTGGAAATATTTACAACTAATGCAAGAAATAAATATCCTAAATCTGAATTTCATTAAGTAATTCTGACCGGGGTGTTCTAGAGTTCGAGTCCCGACCGTGATAGGATTTTCGTGACTAAACATGAAGTTCGACTTAAGCCGCTGTCTGGAAGAGAATTCTTGAGCCAGCTGCTCTGATCGGTTTCTTCTATCTACACCACGCGAATGCCGGAGCAGTATCCTAACACACCGGTCACCGCACGCGATATTTCCTTCTTGTTCCTTGTCCTATATTCACCCCTTATATACACACACACACACACACACACATGCACTGCACTATCACACTGTCGGGAGACCAGTCGGGTGCTTAGAGCTTGTCAAGGTTGGGGCGGTGCCACGCTGGTGGCAGATTCCTAGTGGGGAAAAATGCCCAAAGGCCGACGCTGGCTGGCTGGCGAGATCTACGTGCGACGTAGGCCGGCGCTTGACCTCGCCCGCCTGCAGGGTAGATCCCCGCCACTACCCGCGATGGAAGCACGCTCTACGCTAACGGGACTAATTACCATACCAGTTGACGCCCCCGGAATCACCAATCAATCAATCAATCAATCATCCAGTGACTGAGTGAAAGTTTGCTCCAAGAGTGAGCGTAAAACCTTCACCAACACAATAGGATGACACAACAAGTAGTGAAACCTTCACCAACACGATAGGATGACACAATTATGAATTTTCTGATATATTTTTACAGAGTATTCAAACTCTTCTTTACTGAAACGTAGAATGTGACTGGAAAAGCGATTCCAACCCATCAGGCAACCCCGTGACCCTGAAGGTTATTGTCATGAAGGCGTCGCAGTACGCGTTTCACCACGAGAAATCCGAACCTTTGGAACCGGGTGCTCACATAAACATGTTGCTCACCAAATCAGGGTCACGGTGAGACAGTGGAGGTCACTGGCTGCGTGTACTGGCAGATGAATCAAAAAGGAGATAGAAGTATGTAAGGAATACAAAAAAATGTAAAAAGGCATTACAAAAAATATATTTAAATCGAAGGAGATATGATCAAATTAAAAAACGAACAACCCAACTGCTCTAATAGTTATTTACGAAATAAGTTTTATAAAACATTTTTATGACCATATAAGATTATCAAGCGAGGCCTCAGGCCGAGTATGCATTAACACATCTTGTAAAAATTTCAAAGCATTATAAATATTTGAATAAATTTGACTATTCGGCCTCCGAGAAGCGACAGGTGATCGTGATAGTTGATAGTGTATAATATGCTAATAATGTCTCACGACTCTTATTACAATGCTCATCTCCATTTCGTAACGTTTGACTTTACATAACCAATTTAAATAAAAGACATTTACCCACACTTGTTGGATGAAGTTTCATTTGTGTATTCAAGAGCACGTCGTTATTTTTTTATTGTAAAACATTTATGTTGTCTTTACCACTTTTTCGGTATCAATGGTTCGCAAAACTAGAATTGTGTCTTCATTTTACTTAAGGAAGTAATTTACTACAAAGAGATACAATAATTATCCATGTTTTCAATATTATATATCCACAAACGAGTTTTTCTTTTAAAGCATCAGCATTTTATCACGCAGAATTACAATACCTTCTCTTAACTAGGTAGTAGAATTCGGGAAAGTAAAAACAAACTATACTCCCTTCCTGAGACCACATCGTAATATTAGACATTCTTAATTTTTTAGCCATTTGTATTTTCAGTTAATTTCCAGCTACTTGTATTCCCTCTTTAAATATTCCCTTTATACTTCAGCAACAATATATGGGTCTCCACGATCTAAATTGTAAGAATCTTGAAGATATTGTAAACAAATATACCAAATTCCTCTTTTTTTTAAAAAAAAAAAATTTTTTTCGGGAATTTTATAACCGTCTGAGATCTTGCGTCTAACTGATCCCAACGTCCATCCCTTTAGACGTCTCCGATCCGAGACGTGAGAGACTGACTTTCGTCCACAGGAAGAGATTTCTTTCATTGGAAGAAACTGTCGGTATCAGTTGTAAGAGTTGAAGGAAGAGTCGTATGGGGATTGATAAGGCAATGGATGAGACACAAATAATTTTACTAACATTACTTATATTTTATTCGAAATTACGTTTTCTTCACGTAATAGATTATCGAGTTGAAATTGTCTACTGAAAAATGAATCAAAAACACTTGAAGTATTATTGCGATAGCAAAAGCGGGCAAATATCTATAATAGACCAACGAATTAACACTTGATGTTGTCTTCTTCCACTGACTGAGAAATTTTTCTTCTCTTACTAATAATAATCAAATATTTCAACCAAGGATGCACACGTGTTAAAGAATTTGAGTTGTGATCTTAGTAAAAAACCTTAAAAAGTAACGTCTAGTTCCTTTAGACAGACTTTAGAAGAATGGCTGACTGACAGCCATTTTTCATGTGGGGATTTTTAGGCTGTTGGAAGTCAGGACTTTCCTCGCAAAAAGAACCTCAACTTATTAGACAGGGTGGTACAAAAACCGACAATTAATTTTGCAAAATATTAATTTGTTGGAAATGGAAATTTTTAATAATACAAAAACTACTCGTGGCCTCCTCACGAAACAGCGATAACTTCGTCGTGTAACATTTCCGTTTCATTACGTGAAACCCAAACCACAGGAATGAGAGCCCTGGAGAAAGACGAAGCAAGAGAAGTGGGAAGCACCACGAGAGGTCGTTCCTTTCCCTTTCATTCTCTCGCTTGACCCTGAATTCCAAGGAAACCGCACGAGATGATTGGATAGGTCAGTTAAAACTTTAAAACAGAAACCACGAACGTCTACTCATCGGATCAGAATACTGCATTTTGAAGATCGTATATCAATCAGAATGTTGAGATTCGAGCTGTTTATAAAATATAATTGCATTAAATTGGATAGATGATACGTAATTTGCACTTTCAAGGGTGATACCCAAGAAAGATGATACAACCTTTCCGTCGTATCTTTACCTTATGTCTGTTTAAAGAACCGTTTATAGAGAATTGTAGGTATATAATTTAGAAACTAATACTAATTTAAACAAAAGAATATATAAAGTGGATATCTGTTTCAATATAGTATTACCTGGATGAATATTGTGAACTATTAAAAGAATAACAAAATATATTTTATACAGTTTGAACGGTAACAGTTAACCAAGAAATAATACTTTAGCGATACAAAATATTACAAATATTTCAGTATTTTTACACATTGAAATCTTGATGATTCAACTAGAAATTCGAACTACAGAGATAAAAAATATTTATTTGAAAATAAATGGCTGTAACATATTCGAGTATTTCATTAACCTTGCAGTTTGCAATGCACGCACATCTTTCCGAAACGACATACTGCGGATTCGTTTATATCATTCCAAAATGTTTACCTCAACATGTGTGACATCGGTGGCATATGAGAGAAATTTACAGAAAAAAATCAAAAGTGACCAATTTGTTTTTCCCACCATCAGTGGGTTTCTCTGAAACATTCCGACGACCCCAGCTGGCCAGTGGCCCTTGGTAGCTTATCAAGTCCAGTTGAACTGAAGAGGGCCCTGTGTCGCACTCCACCCACTTGCCGCTCGCCTAACCGAGCCAATCCGTATGCACTGCAACGACACGCGCCTGCCTTCCATTCTCCCTCCTACACTGCCCCTCATGCCTTATTCCGTCTTTGTCTCTCAGCTTTTTCATTTTTCCTACCCGTTTTTGTCTCTCAGCTTTTTCATTTTTCCTACCCGTTTTTGTCTCTCAGCTCTCTCTTCATTTTTCCTACCCGTCTGCCTCCCACATTACTTGACAGCCTCCCCGTCAGACAGCCTCCCCGTCAGACAGCCTCCCCGTCAGACAGCCTCCCCGTCAGACAGCCTCCCCGTCAGCCAGCCTCCCCGTCAGCCAGCCTCCCCGTCAGCCATCCCTCTCTGCCTACCTTCCTCCCTTTCCCTTGCTTTCTCCGTTTCCCTCCATTCCTTCCAAGCATCCATCCATCCCACCCTGCCGCAGCCGGCCCGCCCGAGGGCCGCTGCGCCACTTGATGTGCGCGGCGGCGCATCCTGGTCGCGCGTCGGCGGCGCTGGCATTTGGACGCGGGGGAGACCTTTGGCGGCGGCGCTCCCGCAGAGGGCAGGTCCGCCTTGCACAAGCGCCGGCGCAGCGCGCGGCGCTTCTCTCCCGGCGGGGCTTCTCTCCGCGTGGGCGGCGCGCTCAGACGCGCCGCTGCGTGAGACGCGCGTCCACGCCCCCAACGCGCCCACTCGACTTTCGCCACCACCGCCGCCGCCACCACCACCGTCACCGTCACCGTCACCGGCACCGGCACCGCCGCCAACACCACCACCGTCACCGCTACGAACACCACTACCGGCGCCACTATCGGCGCCACTACCGGCATAATTACCCGCCAACTCGACTTTTCCTTCACTGCCTCAAGTGCTTTTGACATCATCAGCGTTACCAGTGGTTCTCTGGTTCAGGCGACACCGTACGGTACAAATAGAGGACGTAAACACTTAAAAGCTCGGAGTTTTAGAATATATCTAGTGGAACACTTCAACACTGATTCGCCTTCTTACAACTTTCTGAACCTATTCCTACGAATTTGCGAAGATTCCATAAGAAACAGCGTGCGAGTGAAAAAAAAAAGATCAGGTATTTTTTAATCAGTCATGACTCACTATAGATAATGAGGAATTCCCAAGCGCCGGTAGACATTCGAGCCTTAACAGCCATACCTCGCGCGTGAATCACCGATACAGAAACCTGCGGCCGCGCGGCGCGCGCCGCGTGCACGAGCGTTCGCCCATCTCCTTGGCAGGGCGACCTGGACCTTTCGACAGTGCGCCGCACGGCCAGCGCGGCACCCCGCCCATGCTGCGATCCCAGGAACCCGCCGGGCACGCCGCCCCGCGCCCACGCCCACGCCCGCCGCCGTCGCCGCCGCCCCACTTCCGGCGCCGACGCTCGCGAGCGGGACGCCCAGCTCGGGAGCGCGAAGGCCGACGTGCCCGCGACGTATGGCAGCGCCTCTGTGCGCTCCGGTGCAGCCAACGCAACTTTCTCCTTTCTTGCATTCTATACGTTGGAATGATTAACTCTGGCATCACAGGGCGAGCTGCAACTGCTACGGTGTCCAAACCCCGTGAAACATAGGGCATGATCGCCGATACTTGGCAGATTTTCCCACGCTGGTTTGTCGAGATCCCCACGAACCATACACCCTGGGCTTGCAGCGTGAGTTGCTCCCAATTCATATCTCCACCAAGCACGGCTCCCTCCTGCCGACAACTCTAAGCGGCCCTGGCCGGTCCCGGAGATGAGTATGGTAGAGTACTGCACTGTCAGTAGTAGAGTTCAATGCAAAGGATGAGGAATCGGACAAGGAAGAGGTAGAAAGAATCACCACGCTGGCGTCTAATAGCCCCTTGTTTAACAGACGAGCATCTACCTGCATCCCGGCATTTGCCTTTATGTCCTCGTCGTAAAAGGACATAGCGATGAAAGAGCACACAGGCCGCTAGATATTCTACCGAGATAGCGATACTCGTTCGACGTAGCACATCACCTAGTGCGTCAAAAACCCTGCCACCCGTCTCGGGACTCGAACCCCAAGACCACCGATCTAGAAGAACACTGCACGTCGATCAACAAAACTACCACCGAGCCACCCTAAGCCGACTTCAATTTCAATAGAGTAAATTCTTAATCAGAACTTATCTCCCAAATAGCAAAAAAATGTATCTCAACTAACAAGCTCCGATGGGACAACTCCACGTCTAGCTGATGATCATAAAATTACTATTTAAATCGAATGAGCGCACTGTCGCCCCCATCAAGGCCCTTTGCCTATCATTACTAACGTGAGAGGCACATTTCCTGTGATAGCGGAGTTGGCACTATGTAATTAGCTGTTCTAAGTTAAACGCATGACGAGACGCGGCATCTGCTTTTCCAGTGTGTCTCCGATCAGTGTAGTTTCCTTTCCATCAGCTCTCTCTGTCCATACTTTTCCACCTCACACCAACGACATCTCACACACCACTCACACACACAGTCACAACCACACACTACTCACACCACACAGTCACACACACACTACAAGTCACACACACAGCACACACAAAGTCACACACACAGTCACCACACACAGTACACACACATCACACACACAGTCACACACACAGTACACACCAGTCCACCACACAGTCACACACACAGTCACACACACACACACAGCTCACACACACAGTCACACACACAGCACACACTCACACACACAGATCACACACACACACAGCCTCATCTCAGCACCACAGCACTACACACACATCACACGAACCACTAGCACACATCACACATTCACACACACACACACATCCACACATCACACACACACACAACTCACACACCACACACACTCTCACACAAACACACACCACTCTCACACACACACACACTCTCACACACACACACACCCTCACACCACACACACCACTCTCACACACACACACTCTCACACACACACACTCACACACACACACTCTCACACACACACAACATGCACTACACACACACACACACATCACGTACACACACACACTCTCACACACACACACTTTCACACATCACACACACATTCAACCAAACATCACCACACACACACACTCACACCAACACACACTCTTCACACACACACACACACACCACCGTCACACACACACACACTCTCACACACAGCACATCATCACACACTCGTCACACACACACACTCTCAAACACACCACTTCAACGTACACACTCTCATACACACACACACCAACCGACAACACCACACACACACACTCTCACACCACACACACTCAGACCACACACACACCACACGACACACAACACTCACACACACACACACTCTCACACACACACACTCACTCACACACACACACACTCACACAACAACTACGCACACTCACACACACACACACACTCTCACACACACACACACACTCTTACACACACACACACTTCACACACTACACACACATCACACACACACACTCACAAACACACCACACTTCCACACACACAACACTCACACACACACACACACACAACTCTCTCACACACACACACTACACACACACTCACACACACACATCACACCACACAGACACACCACTTCACACACACACACTCTCACACACACACACTCACCACACACACACCTCACACACACACACACTCTCACATCACACACTCCACACACTCACACACTCAACACACACACACTCACACACACACACACACACTCACACCACACACACTCACACACACACACCACCACCTCACACACACACACACTCACACACACACACCACAAACTCACACACACACCCACTCACACAACACACTCACACTCCCACACTCACACACACACTCACACACACTCACACACACACACACTCACACACACACACACTCACACACACACTCACACACACACACTCACACACACACACTCACCACACACACGACACACACTCACACACACACACACACTCACACACCACAGCACACTACAGCTCCTCTGAGAGTTCTCCACGCTAAATTTAAATCCATTGCGGCGGCCCAGACCTTCTCACCCAGGACGGCGTGCGCGAAGATGGAATATAGGATGTGCAATACTTGCCGAGCAGTAACAGAAATATTGTCAGGTCTTCAGTCCTGGTTTCGGATGCGAGGCTTAACCGAGCATGCAGGTATGGATGTAGTGGGTAAATAGGTCAGTCCAGGGATGTTATGCACGAGTCCTCGAAGGGCATGGCGAGATTCAGCCTAGCACTAGCGTACAAAAGCTTCGCGTGCTAACTTCATAGTGTATTGCTGCACCCAGTGCAGTCGCCCGCTGGAGGAGTGTGCTGAGACATATTACTCACTGATACGGCCTTAATAGATGACGCGCAGCTTAGGAGAACGAAGCCTGGGCTTCTTATTGCTTGGGGACTTCAATGCAGGGCCCACGGAGTGGGCGACCAGCACGAAAATAAAACGCAGACTCCGACGGCCGGCGGGCTGGCTCTCCTGGAAGCTTTTCTTGACAGTTTGGATTGAAGAAAGGTCGTCTGCACTTCTGACAACAGGGGGCCAGGTCCGACCTTTGTAATGAATGGTCAGCAGCCTCGGGTCGTTGACCTCATAACTTCGTCTGTAAAAGCATTGTAGACGCATATTGTATCATGGGGAGGTTGAGGTGCACATTATATCACCATAGTGGACAGCGCAAGCAACATTGTGTCATGACGTGAAAGTAGCAGTGCGAGGTGGTTGAGCGTCACAAAAAGGCGGAAAGTCGGGTAGGACAGGAAAGCTGTTTGAGAACCACAGTAAACCTAGAGTCGTTGGCAGACTACTAGAATTCGGCTTCCAATTGCACATATGGGAGGGCAAACCCTGAAGATATGTTGGCACGGCGTGACTCTTGAGATATACTGTAGACAACCGTTATGAACGGTTATTTGACGCTGTGATGCTGTCAATGACCAAAGGTCCAAGGAGGAGAACGCCGTCCGTCCGATCTGTACATGGTGGACTGAACGAATTCGCGGAAACTCGCAGGAATGCCAGACCGAGTACGACCGAAATAGATTGGCCACAGAGCTCGCCTGGAGCCGCCCAAACTACGAATCTAGAGAAGCAACACTGGACGCCAGAAGAGCTTTTCACAAAAGCCAATTTAGGGCCATTAGTAGGTCGTTGCTTTGGAGAGAGAAAGAAACTACGGGGAAGAGGATAGGATGCTGACCCTGGGGACGCCCGTATAAGCTGGCGGTGACGGGGCTGATCAGGGGTATCGTTCAGGGCACCGACTCAACAACAACATGTGCCCACACCTGGTTAATCTATAGGGAAAATAGTTCACAAAACAGGTGTAGACTACACTTTGTGCCTTCCTCGCCAGGTAGATATTTACACCGAAGGATGTCTGGGGGAAGATCTAGCGAAGGTTCCGGCAGTCACGTTGGTTGATGAACTTGCCAGAGCTTGCGGCAAGGTCCAAGATGCAAAGCCCACCGGTTAAAGTTAGATGCTGGAAGAAGGGCGGAAAAGCGAGGTCCCGAGATGTAGGCAAATTAAGAGGAACAACGCCTTATTAAGTACTCGCGGTCCGATCTTTATCTTCTTATGCTGGCGCATATAATGCATGCATACGAGAGGGTGTAATTCCCCCGTCGATGGAAGGCGACGAGCGGGTAGCAGGGAGGTCAGCTCTGAGTCCTTCTTGCGAGAGGGCGGATAAAAGGACCTACTGACCGGAGGAGCCGTAAGTTCCGGCGAGCCAATATGCTTACTGGACACAGCAGGCCAAGTGTTGGAGCGGAATTATCTTGCATCGTTATATTGAGTCATTTACAGAGGGGCCTCAAGGATTGTGTGATAATTTCCCAGTACGGGCTTTTAGAAAAGCGAGATTCCTACGTAGATGCTATTCTAAGCAGTCATCGACATCCGCAACGCAAGGCCATTGAAGGCCAAACGGAATGGAAAGGCCTGGGGCAGGGGTCCTCTGGAGAGTATTGATGCGTCATCAGTATAGACCATAGAGACGGGAAAAAACGCCTATTAGGAACACAATTGCCTAATGGTGGAGCTGCACATTTCTTATCTGCCGCGTACATAAGCTCTTGGAAGTTCAAGGTACATTCTCAATACTTGGGTAAATACGTTACTTTAAGGAGAGAGAATCCTCCTAATATGAAACTGTGTCTGGTAAAATGATCTAATTGTTGCTTATAACTGAAAAATGGAATCACTACCGCAGTCCTGTCCCACAAAAGGTTCAGGTACGTTGGGTCCGATGCTTGGAACATTATGTTATGACCGCACAATGCTGTTTTGAAAGCTCGAGTTTGCCGGAAAGTGAGGCGCACATAACTCAATGGCACAAAAGAGGACGAGATCGAGATTCCGAACT
>BOPP01000168.1:1269741-1295841 GCA_017312745.1 Gryllus bimaculatus
GAAAACAAGAGTGACGCTGCCGAGTGTGGCACATTGTCGTCTGTCGGCAAATACATCGAGCAAGTCCACCCAGTTGCCAACGAGGCTGTGGGGAATCCGGCGGTGGCTTACGTCGTAGGGCTACAGCATGGCCGCCCATAAAACAAGAGCTGTGTGGCTGACGGGCAGAAAAGTGAGAGAGAGTATTACTCTTAATGTAGGAGGCTGCAAAATATCCTCGCAGCTGTCACTGAGTATTTGGAGTGCATATTGACGCGAGACTGCGCTTTGACGAGCACCTGCCAATGTCTTCCGAGGAAGCATCTCGTTGGCATCCGCATTGACACGCATTATGCCTAATGTAGGGGGTCTCTGGGAAAGAAGCCGGAGGCTGCTGACTAGCGTAGTAAAATTCCTATCTTCTCTACGCAAGCCCCTGTTTGGCTGATGCCATGGGCATTCAGTCATACGCCCGGGGCTAACGCTGTGCATAGAAGGTCCGCTTGCGGTTGCTCGAGCGTTTCGCCGCGTATCCTATATGCTGTGTGTGTGTTAGCAGATATGCCTCCGATCGACCTCATTGCGCAGAGAGAGCTAGACTCTATTTGCGCAAGCGGAGGGACCTCAAACTGGAATAATCATTACGAAGAAGAGAGGGGAAAATCGACCAATGGCAACCGCCGATGGGAGCAATCATCAACTGGCGATGGACATTCCGGGTCATTCCGACATCATGACGTGATTCAAAGGGAACATGGAGAATTAGATTTTTATCTAACTCAGATGCTGACAGGGCATATGTTACCGGCAGTATCAGCGCTCGATCGGCTGCGATAGCTCATCATGCCCAAGGTGTTTCCCGGCGATTGAAATGTTACAGGTTCTTTCATTGGCCACGCTCACAGTGGAAAGGAAAACTTCAACCAGACTCCCTCCAAGAGAAGTGACCCTGAGACATCGTCACGTAGGATGCTGCTGACCAAGAGAATTGGAGTGCGGTAGCCCATTCCGCAAAGTCGCGAAGACGCTTCCGCTCCGCGAGAGCAGTTACGAAGAAGACTCCCGTAATATTCGGTGGTGTTGAGTGCCGAAAAGGCCCATTCCTTCTTCTCGGCGAGTTGCAATGCCTGGCGCGGTTCCGGGGAAGGAATAGGAAGGAAAGGGAGGGGGTTTTAGTGAGGTAGGCATAGGCTAGCTATGAATCACCGCACGCAGGGGTTGCGGTCCCCCGCTGTGGTCGATTTAGAGATTTTCCCGCTGCCGCACGAAATAAAAAAAAAAAAAAAAATCCACACACACACCACTCACATCTCACACACACACACAACCTCACAACAACACACATCTCACGACACACACACTCACACACACACACACACTCACACACAACACACACCACAACACACACTCACACACACACACACTCCACAGCCACACACACTCACACACACACCACACTTCACACACACACACAACTCACACACAACCACCACACAACACACACACTCACACACACACACACTCCACACACACACATCACACACACACAACTCCACACACACCCACACACACTTCACACTCACACACACACACCACTACACACACACACTCGCACACACACACACTCACACACACACACTCACACACCACACTCACACACTACACACACTCACACACACACACTACACGCCATCCCACACACACACACACTCACACACACACACACACACACTCACACACACACACACTCACACTCACACACACACGACTCACACACACACACTCACACACACACACCACACTCACACACCAAGCACTCACACACACACTCACACACACACTCACACACACACTCACACACACACTCACACACACACACAGTCACACACACACACAGTCACACACACACACACTTGCATGGATTACACTACCACACATGTCTAGATAACCTTCAGGACTTCAGAGCTCGTCCCGATTGGGTGGTGGCCGGCTGAGAGATTTTCTTCGCGGGGGGAACGATCCCACTAACCATCGAGTAGATAAGCGATAGTCTGTAAAATTCTCTTGATATACTATGTTGTGCCAAAGGCAATTTTCAAAGACTATTAAATCATTTAAAAGAAGCATTACTTGCAATACAAATGTATTACGACAGAGAGCTTTTGAAGTGAGTTTCTGCCTCCCGAGAGGCTGCGGAGCGCCGCGCTTTGCTCCGGGGGGTGGGGTGGGGGGAGCGGCGCCCGCCCACTGCGGCGTCGCGTGGCTCGCCGCTCTCCCGCGCGGAAATAGAGCGCGGCGACGCCCCGCGGCCCGCTCCCGCGCCGAGGACGTTACGGCACCCGCAGCGGCGCCAGCACACTCGACCACCAACTCCAATTCACTCCAAAGCAAGACCGATCCACTTCTCCTTAGCAATGACGTGTCATTCGCCGTGTTCCGGACCACCATTACAATTTTTTCTCTCTTTTTACCAAGTTTGAGAAGGAATTTTTTTAAAAAAAATCTGTCATCGTGTGATGTCCAGAATATGAAACTTGGTACCTCGATAGCTTTGATAAAGAATTTTTTTTTAATTTAAAAACATTATTTTTATTCTTTTTCATTCACCTGTTTCCTACATGTTATGCTCATGTTCATTTACATTTGTATATCGAATGTTTCAAAATTATATACTACCTCTGTTGCTTTTGAGAACGTGCTGATTAAATATTTACCTAGTGATTTTGAACTGTTGTTATCATTTTTTAATTTAAAAAGGTTTACCTAAAGCAATTTAATTTGTTAAAGTGTCCGTACAAACTTTGTTCAATACCCACGTTGAAGATACATCAGGGTATAATACTTAAAGAAGCTTTATATCGCATCGTTAATTTCCTAGTTAAACATTATAATTTTATAATTTATGCGCTCCAGGTTACAATTGAATTTAGTAATTGGAAAGTAGTACAACTGATACGATAGTTTTAAATCCAGAGTGCCAACATAATCCTCCTTAGCACCTCATAAGATTAAAAAAAATATTAGTAATCTCGAACATTTTCCATTCTCCTTCGCATTTTAATAACAGACATCTTTGAATTTTAAATTTCAGTTCTCCCTGTGCTTCTTATATTCGATAATAATATCACCCTATAATTCATAACTAATATCATTTAATTCATTCTTAAGTAATCATTTGATGATAAAATGACTTGTACAATGAATAATAAGTTTATCTGTCGATAATTTAACTTCTACATGAGAACTGTTTTAGGAGTAAAACAGTTTTGATTGACTTTCTGTCACTTCTTTGGGATGACGAAGGTAAATACGTTTGCAGACACCAACACCAGGAGCAGCGAATACCGCAGACACCGCAGATGAGAAAGTAACCAGACAACTCACGAAGGTCTGAACACGTTCCAACTTGTTTAGGTCAGAATGACGTGGCACGAGAGGTTTAGTAGAGGTGGCGATGCAAAGTAAAGCAGGTGTCTTCAATGTTGCGGAAATGATAGGAATGCATACAAAGCGGAGGAAATTGTTTGCTCTATTGGTTTGTCCTCTTTTCTAGGTGCATTTTTAAACATGGGAATAACTGTCATGTAGAAGTAATACATCTTGCTTAACGATATGTTTCATGTACATAAAGTTAGTTAAATGCATAGCTAACATACTAGAGAGACAACGAATAGCGTACAGTGTAGAGGAAGAGAAAACATAGACTATTGCTGACTGAAACAACTAGTGTAGGTACTACCAGTTTTTCACCAAGAACACTAGCAAGAAAGCCAGTAATTTCAACGGGACGAAAATTAGCATTGACGCAAGACACAATTGTAAAGGAATGCTAATTGTGATTGAAAATAATGCACATGGCAAAAGTAAGACGTTACGTTTGTGGGAAACATCCTACAAAATGTCTAATGTTCAGAAGACATGACAGCGTGAACAAAATACTTTTCTTCAAATAACCATTTCCCTTACCTCAGCAGGTGGCTCCGCGTGCGCCAACACAAAAAATGATAATTAAAGATGTTGTCATTGCCAACAATGTTTTTTAATTCAAAAGCAGCTTTCGATGGCTTAGCCATCATCATCAGTTGTCTGCTAGATGGAAGCCACAAAACGACTACCATCTAGCAGACAACTGATGATGATGGCTAAGCCATCGAAAGCTGCTTTTGAATTAAAAAACATTGTTGGCAATGACAACATCTTTAATTATTTTAAAAATGCCAAAGATATCCTACCACAACACCTATACAAAAAACGATGTTGGCTGAACCGGGAAGAACACGGCAACCATCAAGGTTACCGCTTATCGATGAGGGAACCACAAGAGCTAGTGGGTGAACCACAGAACAACGCTACAACGTAAACAAACATCGCCGCTAAATACGAATCCTACTACTATCCTATATATATTTCTCGCAGTCAAGTAGCATTCTAGAATTTTGGACATTTTATAATAAGGTATTATACATTATCATATATTTTAATGGGGCAAAGACGTCAGACTCTGACCGATACGATTTCTAAGGCACACAAATAAAGTAGGAAATGGTTCGAAGTATGCATTACCTCAACCGAGAATCAAGCCAGTGTGTCCTAAGGGAATTTACCAAACTCGTATCTCCCATTATTATGAATTCACACCGAGAGCAACCTTTTTTCCATTCTTGACATCATATTCACTTGCTTTGACAATAGCTACATCGGCATAAACCCCGCGGGCAATTTCGAGATTACGCTGCAAAATCGATTCTGAATCAGTCCTTTCTCAATCAAGGACAGAAAAAAAGAACGCATACTCTACTCATTTCAACAACCTTTAGTCACTCGCCAATTAATTCCAGTGTGTACTGGACCACATGTAAATTCTTATCATATTAAAGCAAATAGTGCATTTTCCTCCAATTGTAATACACAAAATGATATTCAAGTACTTACCGGAGAGTTCAAACGCGTTACCTTTCAATTGATATGACTGGAACATACAATATTTCTCCTGGATAACAGAAAGTATGATTTCAGTATTGTGGGAAGAAATCTTACAGAACTGACGTAAATAAGTGATTTTTCTGGAATCACAAAGGCACAACGCCATACCCAGACCCCCCCCCCACATAAATAAATCAAAACACGAAAAAAACTCGCAGAAACTAACAACGATCAAATATAATTGTACCTAAGACCGTGAAATTCAAGCATCTACAAATGCATGAATTATCGCGAATTCCCACGTTATTTCCATTCACGCCACCGTCGGCAGAGATGGCACAGACCGAGGAAACCGTTTGTCGCGTGCGCTAAGCGCGTGGGCGTCGCTCGCTGTGAAAACAGTACTAGGTGTAGAAATGTCGGCGTCATCCCGGAGACCGCACAGGCTCCGACTGCGTCGACGACCAAGCACGTGGGGCGCCAAGGCCGGGCGCAGGGCAGCTGCAACGACGCGGCGCCGACCACAGCCTCAACGATGACAATCGCAGCGACAACAACCACAGACAGGACGACACCCACCACGACGATTATACACGACACCGGCCAACTAGAACGACAACGACCGCGACCAGAACGACAACGACCGCAACTAGAACGACAACCGACGCAACTAGAAAGACAATCAACGCCACTAGAAAGAATCAATGCCACTAGAAAGACAACTACCACAACAAGAACGAATCTTAGTTTGATGTTTCAATTGATATCGGCGTAGATTTAGAATGAGTTTTACAACTTTGGAATGGAACTTGCTAGACAGAAGTAGGTCTAGAAGCATCACACACTAACACCATCTTTCTCACAATAAAAACAAAAATAAAAAAATGTTGGGCGCAGTAAGGTGTTTGATACAGTATTTCTTATCCAGTTTCAGAGTGCCAAGATCACATCTAACCCATGTTAGTTTGCAGCTACAAATACCATTTAAGAGAGGTATATTTTGAACTTAATAAAAAGAAATTCCGGATTAAATTAGTATATATAGATGATAGTAATAACTAATACACTTTTTACTTTTAATTTAAGTATTTTAATTTCCGAACAACTTGAAAATAAAAGTTCTAAAAATATTTAAAATTAATATTGATTTTCGTAGTATGTTTTCTACCAGAAGTAGTTTGGATTTAATGTCGTACTGAATAAAGTATCAAAATTAAGAAGTACGAAATTCCACAAGCCATGAGAGGCAAAATTGATACTGAACAAAACCACCCAAGCTGCTCTTCGAAAATGTAGTGCGTGCATGGCGCAGCGTCGGGGCGGGGAGAGAACCGAGGCGCGGGCAGGGGCAAGGTGGTGGGTGTGGTGGGCAGGCGGCGAGAGGCGAGGCGCAGGCCGAGGACGGGCGAGGGGCAGGAGGCGAGCGCAAAGAGCGAAGCTGAGGGCGAGCGCGACGGCGACAGAGAGCAGAGGGCAGAGAGCAGAGGCGACGCGGTGCGGTGCCGGGCAGGTCAAGGGTCGCAGGGCGACAGCAAAGAGAGCGGAGAGGCCTGGAGACGGCGGGCGGGGGCGTGGCAGGGGGCGAGCAAGGGCGGGTTGGGCGGGCGCCTGTTCGTTCGGCGAAGCGTCGTGATATCCGCGACCGCCCAGCGCCGCGCGCGTCTGCCGCGGCCACGCAAATAGCAGGCGGTCGCCGCCTCCGCCTCCGCCTGGGAAAGCCCGCTATATATAGTAGCGACGGCGATAGCTGAAGGCAACAGCCGGGACAACCATTCGGAATGCAGCCTTCCTACGCCCACGACCGTTATATCCAGGAAACAGTGAAGAGTGGCTTTGATCACTGGTAGGGTGGAGGAATTTGCTTATATATCAAATTACGATGCTTCACATTTTCCAACATACGTTTCTGATATTGAGTGATGGCCCAGTTTATATGCACTCTCAGATCACGTCAATCAAGCGTTTTTATTAAATTCATTTCTTATTCTCTAGTGTTATACATGTGTTACACATTTTTAATGTTTGACACCAAAAATTCTATAGAATCTTTTCACGGAACACTGAACTGAATCTTATGAAATGAAAACCTTACCTTCCCGCCCAAATTTAAACAAAATAATTCGTCTTGCTTGAAGTCTCAAAGACGGAATTCCCTAATGTTTTCAAATAATACATCAATCATTAACATTCGATATATCCTGAACTTGCAACACGTTTTGGCAATAGAAGATCAGATCGAGATGTAGTGTAAGTTCATGTAAGGGGCGAGAACAGGACAGGGAATAAGAAGGGAAAGATCGCGTGAGGCCCGTGGCTCGTTTATTGGGGTGATGCTCCAGCATTCGCCTGGAGTTGATCGAACAAACCACACTGGCAACTACCGGACAGAGCAGCCGGTCGCTAGAATTCTTATTGAGGCAGCAGCTGCATTCGACCTAACCATGTAGCTAATGTTGAAAATTCTGCAACCGTCAGGAGGCATAGATGTGACATCAGTTGATGCCCTGAGCCACCTTTGCCGGTCAAATTTGCCGTGATTTTCAATATCCACCTCACATTCTTTCGCCCCGCATTTATTCTTCCGTCTACTCCAGACGCCGAATTATCCGCGCTTCACTTTCCATCTTCTATCGCATAATTCTCGAGCATATGCTAGTTCCCCCACTTGTTCCATAAATTATCCACCGCGCGTGTCGTATTGTATTATAAACCCACATGCTGTTTAATTAGGTAAGGCGAAACATTAAAGAGAACGAACGACCGCGAGAAATAGTAAATAACACGCAGTAGCCTACTATTAAAATCGAGCGGTCGCGTCTCGGACACGGGCCAGCTGCCTGTCGCGAGCTCGTGTAGCGTGCGAAGTGCGGCTCGCACACAGGGACCATATTTACGACAACGCAGAATTCAGCCCCGCTGCAAATCATAACGTCGCGCTACAGGCGTTCGCCGCCAGCTTCCTTTAATAATGCATTATTCATATCAGCTTCGACGGAACACAGCTACCGACACCCAACTTCCCCGGCGGGGCACGGCTTGGCGCGCTCGCCCGGGGTTCGGCTATCTCGCCAGTCATCGCTCGCTCCTACATCAGAGGATCCTTTGCAGGCACGCGTGTTGGGGAACCGAGGGGCTTTAGAGGGACGGTGATTACCAGGGCTCAGATTCTGTTAACAGGTCTTCTTTCCATTGGTGCATTGCAGGCGTAGCTATATTGTACGATATGAAGGTGATACATATGTATAGTTTTTTTTGTTATTTAAGGTCGCATCAACATCTAGGTCATTAGCGGCCACTATTGTAGTTAACGGTATGGTAACTGAGATGACATGATAGGGTGAAGTTAGGGGGTGAAAGGACGGGCACAAATGCAATCATGCGCGAGGTGGGACTCGATCCCGCGATTCTTCGGTCCGAGATTGCTATGGAACTAGTGCCTGAACGATCTCGGCCATCTGGACAAACGCATAGACATTGGATCATTTTTTCGACCTTTGTTTCATTTTTGTGCGTTTTCGCATTTTTCCTACATTTCGTGTTTTTTGTTAGTGAATGTTTTATGAAATTACAATGACACTAAAACAAAGCTTTTAGTGTATCATCAGTTGATGACGAAGTTCAAACTGCAGTGGACACTGTTTTTCGAACTCGAAAAATTACACGGGTCTTCGGTAACTTCTTGGACCTTTCAAAATTGAGGGTTGGGAGATTGCAGCTGAGGAATACATTTCCTTCTAAAATAAAGACTTTATACTTATACAAATATAATACTAATCATATTTATATAAAATTATATTTAATTATAAAATTCATTGAATAAATAAATATTCTCATACATATGTTTGAGTATTTTCTAAAAAAATTAAGTAATTTTACCCCTATTTTTGTGTCTTATACATGTCATTAGAATCCGAGCCCTGGTGGTTATGGAAGTAATTAGGTCGATCTGCGGCAAAGTTTTTTTTTTAACATCCACTTTATGTATACTTAGGATAGTTAACTCTTATCTCAAAAAATAACTTCATTTTCATAATTTACTTTATGATGAGTGTCATATCTGTTTTTTAATATACATTGCTGGACTTCAAGTTATATTTCAAAAACATTAATTCAACATTTCTATCAAGTTAACATTCTTGGTATTTTATGTATTAGTATTGTATCAAAATCATGTTTGTTTATTCTATTTATTTACAATACAGCTCAAAATATATGTTATTCATATTTAACTAGCTCATTATGTAACAAAAAAAACATTGTTGTAATAATAGAATTTCACTCCAGATTCAATATTTTCTTGTTAATAATACATTTATGATGCCTACTTGATTTAAAGACGGGTCTTGGTATACTAAATGACCAAACCAAATGACTAACCAAATGACCTTGAGAATTTGTGACGGGGCATGAACTTGTATGATGCAATATCATTATTAAATGAAGCTTATATGACTCTGACCTTGTTTGTTCTTTCTAGGGGAACTGCGTAGTTCAAAAGATTGTACCACAATTTTCTGATTTCTGCATCTTCTTGCGAATGAATTCACATCATACGTAAACATATCTGAATGTTGATAGAGTGTAAATTAACAGCACCTAATAGAACTTGATATCCTATAATTTAAGATACATATTCCTCACTAAATTCTGCAGTCATTACCTCTCACGTTAAGATTTAATTACTAACCTAATAGCTGACGTCATGAACTGCCCACAAAAACACAAAGGTCATGGTGTGAGTTAAACGTGTCTATTCATCCACTGAAATAAAGCCAATTTACTGCTGCGAATCCTGTCCGACAGATGTTAATGCATACATTAAAAAAAGTTACAGCCTACATTCCGACGAAATGTGTTGACACACATTCTATCTCTTTTAATTGACACGACGCTCGTAAGCCATCAGGTAAGAGGAAAATCTTTCTTCAATCGATTCTATTTACAGAGTTTTGCAAAAGAAGAACAATGGGGCATAGATTACTTGCTCTGTGGATGTGAGGAGCAGTCTACTTACGAGTTTCTAAAACTAAAAAGAGAGATTTATAGGAACAACTGAATCAAGAATTGGAAAAGTATAAACTACTTTCACCGTTGTATCAAGAAAGCACAGAAAAACTTTGTATTAACACTTATAATATTGTTTCAACTCTAGTGACACATCATTTCAAATTTTACAATGCATTACAAAAATGAATAATATTGCAAGAAATAATACTATGAACGAACTTTCTTCCTTTTCCCAACCCGTGATGTTAGAAAGAGCCGACTATACATTGAAATGCCTCAGGGGTAATAAAAGAAGAGAGGAATGTACAATGTTTGAGAAATTGTATAAGCCGCCTATCAGGGAAACATTCCACGTGTGTGAGAAATGCACTCCTTGAGACATAGTTATAGTACGAATAGTTCAAACACTAGCAGGTTTGTACTCACGAAATCGTAAGTGAAGAGTTGAAACTTCGATCGTGATGTGTATTTATTATCCTGCAACACATTAAATTAGCGGGAGGGTAACAGGGCTGACTTTCCTGTGGAGGCAGAGCCGGAATAGAGCCAGTGCAGTGACTGAGCAACGAACGTCGAGATTACAACGAAAGTCGTAAACTGCGTCAATATTCGTCTCTGGAAAATCGATTTTCATGAAATTAAAAGGATACTAAGGAATAACTCATATCTGATATGGTTTAAGGCTATTTCAACTGCATGAATTGACAATATACGTTTATCAAATTACATGTAAACATTCAATAGATTTTCACCGAGGCAAACGCCCCGAAAGTAGGTACAGTTTCAAATGCTGCCGAAAGCACGATGGAAAATAAAATATTTTCTACGCAATTCAACTCGTACTTGCTATTGAATTTACAGACCAATTAACCAATGGGGTTTCCACATAAAATATTTATGCATTTCATTTCGAAAATCATATTAGGTTAGTTTGTAAACTATTCTGTGGATACAAGCAGTATTCATTTATTTTTGATTTTTTTATTACGAAACTTTACATCCTTCACGCAAGCGATGGATTATTTGATATCCCCGAACCTCCTGTGAATTTATTTTTTTAGCATTTTCTAGAATATGGTCGGTATTCAGTAGAACAGAACAGAAGTTATAGGGTATTGCTTTCGCATTTTTTCGCGTGTCGGGGGCGGGAAGTGGAGCGGTGGGGCGGCGGCCGGCTGGCCGGCGGCTGGCCAGGCAGGCAGGCAGGCGGCTGGCGCTCTAGTTCCGGGCGGCGCGGAAGGCGGGGTCGGGTCCGGGAGGCGGACCAAGGCCGACCCCGCCCTGCGCCAGCGCTGCAGCAGCAACCGCCGCCCGCGAGTACAAGCTCGCGCCCGGCGCCTCCGCGCGACGCCGCCCCGCAACGCCCCGCCCCGCCCCGCCCGCAACCCTCGCCCCGGCAACGCCCCTCCCCGCCCCGCCCCGCAACGCCTCGCCCCCAACGCCCGCCCCACCCCGCCCCGTCCAACCCCTCCTCTCCCCGCCCCGTCCTGCCCCGCCGCCCCCGCACACGGCCGTTTCTCAGCATTCATATCATATCGGATCGGATGGGATCAGATCGGATCGGACCGAATCATACTCAATCGCATAGAACCAAATCGGATCAACTAGCGGCGGATCGCATCACACCGCACCGAAACGCATCAAATCGAATCGAATCGTGCTGAATTGTGTCGCAACGGACCGAATCGGATCGATTCTGATCGAATATGATCTGTTGATATCGAGTCGGTTTTCATCGAATTGATTCGACCTGATTCGAATCGATTCACAGTGAATCGAATCGAAAAGGATTGCATCGAATAGAATCGATTATTATTGCATCTAATAACTCAAACTGAATTGGATTAAATGGGGAGCGATATTTCAAAATGCCTTGTATGTTGCATGAAATATCTGGATAGTATGCTAAAATCAATATTCCACTTTTTTTGCATGCTGTAATGTTTTCGAAATGTAAGTATCTATATATGTACTTTGATCCAACAACTCTTTACGAACTAAGACCTACCAGCAGCGTCCCAGACTTGCGGCCACTGGTTAAGCACATGTGGTTTGTATATAGCCATCCCTGCGCTGTATTTATGGTATTCTCAACTTGAGAAGTGACCTTTCTCGCCGTTACACAGCAACATATACTGGGATATTGAAAGGAAAGCACACAATTAAGTTTTGCCCCGCCCGGGTATCGAACCAAGGATTGCACCAGGGAAAGCGAGCACGCAACCAACGAGCCACCGAGGGTCATTTTTTTCGAAAGACTGCACTATTATTCCCACTTAGCACATTCAAACAGAGGAACGAAAAGCCACTGCCTGTGTCCGTTAGGGATTTTACAGTGCATCGTCCGTTAAGAACAATCGAAACACGAATTGTGGGTAAAGACGGCGGAATACCACATATATTAAAGCTCTAAAGAGAACGTTTTACATGTCCCTCCTAACCGGCTCTCAATGAACGGTTTTAAACAAGTGAGGTACAAAAAAGACAATTAGTAGTGGAGAATCTATATATTGAATCGATGGCAGCTTTTCTTTATTCGTAAAAGCTACGAAATGTGCGTGGTGGAAGAGCTCGGCTAGAATAGAAACGGGAAGATTGCGTCATGTGCAACTCGAGAAGTTGGCGTGAAGTGGAATAGCAGTTGTCTTGCTTAGAGAATATCGTGTTGTGTGATCGTTAAAACGATTGTTTGTGACTATCAATTGCAAGTATTCAATGTACTTTCTTATATCAATTTTGAGGTATTTGAGGATAACAGCAAAAAGGTGGGGGGTTCTGACTATTATTATTATTATTATTATTATTATTATTATTATTTTATAATTATTATTTTCGTTATTATCATTTTATTATTATAACGTGCCTGACCCAAGCCTATTTATATCAAAATTTCAGTGATCACATTAAAACATTCATTCATTACATTAAGGTAAGATTGATAGTAGAATTTGCTGTTATAGGCCAAAAAGTATCCATGTATTCATGTGTAAAGATCTTGGTAAAGTTAAAACATAGGTACACTCATGGATATGCAGTGTTTTCTGCCTTCACTTTCCTGCAGCTCATCTGTGCGATGTAATCGCACGGATTCGGCTAGTTACTGCTGTTCCAATAATATATATCCCTTGCTTATATTTTTCTTATAAGAAAGCTGTTATCGCGAACAGTATTCAACGACACATGGTCGATAACAGAACAAACTTGGTTAAACCCCTCCGCAGTCACCTTTGTTTACAAGTTTCAACAGTGTTATGGTTGTTAATCGAACATACGACGTTAAAATCCGTAACGCACTTCAAAAGTTCCAGGGTTGCAGTAAAATACTTCATTGTGCATGATGAGGAAACAAGGATCTCGAGCACTCCGTTCATCGTTGTGCCACCCCCTCATACATATGGGATAGATGAAAGTAAACTATCGACTAGTGGTCGACCTTGAGAGTTCTCAATCTCATCTCAACCTAATCGAACTGGAATTAAACAACCAAATACACCATTTTCGAATATCGAAACAAGGCCTTCTCTGAATATGAAAATTCAGTTAATGCGTAAAAATATTGTAATGTATATTCAAGGAAACTGCTTACAGATTTCAGTTTGACAAAGTTACTTTTACTATTATAGTTGAATGCTCTAAGTATTCGGAAGAATAAATGATTGAACGCTAAACTGCAAACCGTTCTACATGTTTGTGGTAGTAATTCCATCTTAAAAAATCTCAATTGACCAGCTAATGTTTGTGGTCCATTTAAAGGCAGTTGCTTAAAATGGAAAAACATTTGCTACCGATCCGACCTAACACCGTGCTTCAACACATCCGAAAGGTCGTCAGAACTCTGCATAGCAAGCCACGCCGCGGCATAATAAAGAACTGAGAAGATTCTTATAAGTAAACAGTAGTAGTCGCAGAGAAAGTGTGTTATAAAAGAAATAAACTAAGACTATGAGACCGTGCAAAATAAATTGTAATTAAAATCGGATCTTTAAGAATAAATTTATTCAAATAGAGGAAATAAAAACGTAACAAAACAGAATAATGTGTCACAAAGAACGGTGCTTATTTATTTCCTCTCAAAAAATATTTTTTCTCTTGAGGAGAAAGGCAGAAGAAAATGAAATGAAGACGGCAATCCCGAAAATGGTAAGAGCGTTGAAGCAAATTTTAAAAGAAAATATGTCGTGAGACAGCATTTACACAATAATTACTCTATGCAGGAAAGATCCAATTCTCATTTAACAAATATTGCCGTCTATGATTAAAGGAACAAATGATTTAGCATGGTATAGCAAATGTATCGTTTTTTGTAAAATCATTCAACGCGGGATGGTCTCTTGCTGCATGACACCGCGAAAACTTCTCGCCGCAGAGCGTTCGTGGAGCAGTCGCAGCCCCTTCCAGCTGCCCGTCCAGGTCTTGACCCAGATCCCGCGCAGGTGGCGGCGCCGGCGTCTTACGTCAGCCACCCGCCCCTCCACGCCTCCTTGTCGCCTCACCCACCCTCAACGCTGCACCCGTCGCCCAGCAGACTCTCTCTGCCTCTCTCTCTCTCTCTTTGCCTCTCTCTCTCTTTGCCTCTCTCTCTCTTTGCCTCTCTCTCTCTCTTTGCCTCTCTCTCTCTCTCTTGCTCTCTCTCTCTCTCCTTGCTTCCTTCTCCTCTTCTTCTGCCTCTCTCTCTCTTTGCACTCTCTCTCTCTCTTTGCCTCTCTCTCTCTTGCTCTGCCTCTTCTTACCTCTCTCTCTTTGCTCTCTTTCTCTCTCTCTTGCTCTCCTTTTTGCCTCTCTCTCCTCTCTCTTTTGCCTCTCTCTCTTTTTTGCCCTCTCTCTCTCTTTTGCCTCTGCTCTCTCTGCTCTCTTTGCCTCTCTCTCCTTCTTTGCCTCTCTCTTTCTGCCTCTCTCTCTTTGCCTCTCTCTCATTGCCTCTCTTCCTCTCTCTTGCTCCTCTCTTTCTGCCTCTCTCTCTCTTTGGCCACGTTCTCCTCTCTCTCTTTGCCTCTCTCTCTCTCTTTCAGCTCTCTCTCTTCTTTGCCTTCTCCTCTTTGTCCTCTCTTTCTCCTTTGCCTCTCTCTCTCTCGCGTTCTTGCCTCTCTCTCCTCTTTGTGCCTCTTCTCTCTTTGCCTCTCTCTCTCATCTTGCTCGCTCTCTCTCTCTATTTTTCTCTCTTCTCTCTTTGCTCTCTCTCTCTTCTCTTCCTCCTCTCTTCTTTCTCCTCTCTCTTCTCTCTTGCCTCTCTCTCATTTGCCTCTCTCATGCTTCTCTCTTTCTCTCTCTCTCTTTGCTCTCCTCTTGCTCTCTCTCTTTGACCTCCTCTTGCTTCTCTCTCTCTTTGCTCCTCTTTTTCTCCTCTCTTGCTTCTTCCTTCTCTCTCTCTCTTGGCTCTTCTCTCTCTTCTCTTCTTTGCTCTCCCTCTTGCTCTCTCTTGCTTCTGTCTCCTCTTTGCTCTCTCTCTTCCTCTGCTCCTTGCCCTCCTCTTCTTTGCTCCTCTCTCTCTCTTCTCCATCTCTCTCTCTTTTGGCCTCTCCCTGCCCCTCTCTCTTGCCTCTCTCCTCTCTTTTGCTCTTCTCTCTCTTTGCCTCTCTCTCTCCTTGCCCTCCTCTCTGGCTCTCTCTCTTGCCTCTCTCTCTTTGCCCTCTCTTCTTCTTTGGCTCCTCTCTCTCGCCTTCTTTTGCTCTCTCTGTGCCTCTTCTCTTCTTTGCTCTCTCTCTCCCGTTCTCTCTGTCGCGTAGTCACACCCACACCGCATTTCCGCGTCTCTCCCATTGCACGCCTCCTTGTTCTCGTGCATCGTTGCTTAACCAATTCTTGCCTCCCCCTCATCCTCAAAAGACGCCATCGCTGCTCTTAACTTCATCAAACCCCCACGGTCATAAGTTCATAATCCTAACGCATCGTAAAGTATCACCAATCGCAAATCGGTCATTCGTCCCTATCCTTCCTTTCCATCGGTGTGACTGACCCCAGCGCCTTGACAATTGCAACTCCACAAGACACACTCCGTAGCCTACTGTCCGTTATGATAATCAGAACGGGCATCACTTCTATAAACACCTGCACGAACGCGATGAGTCATCTCCTCTGTTACATTACACCATAGTCATTTCCACCTCGACACCCGTCCACTTTCTGGTCCTCCCCTCCTCTATCTACACGACTCCACAGCCTCAACGAACGGCCTTCTACCACCTTCATCGAAGCCATCGATCCTTCTATCGTTCACCAGTAGACTCCACTATGCACGCAATCATCCTGGCACATCATCATCCACAACTCCCAAACCGGGCTTTCATAATCGCACCGTCCTGTTCCTTTCCACATCTGTCCCTCCAACCTCCCCATGCCCCTAATTCATCACGGCCGTTCTCGGACCCTCAATCTCTCGAACCCCGTCGTGGCGCCCGACGCTGCGCTGATCGTCGCCCAATGCCCCATAACTTTTCCGTCGGCCCAGTCGCCCCCAGTATCGCCCATCGCCACCACCCACACCCCCCCCGAGGATCGCGGCTCTTCCGACGACCAGCGGACCGCCCCCGCTGCGCGGCGCCGCGGCCGCGGTCGGCCGCTGCTTTCACTCTGAATGGGCCCCGGAAGGCTGACGAAAACACTGTAGACCGCCTCGCGCCGCCCGCCGGATACAGTTACTGCTGCTTCGCTTCGCTTCGTAAGGTCTCACCCGCCCCCCCCCCCCCACCCTCCTTCCACCTGACAACGAACCGGAGACGCCCGAGGAATGAATGGAACTCTGCCCTACTTACCCGACGGGCAGCGTTTAATGCGGAGTATTTTCTCTATATCCGCGTTGCTCCGCGTGAGTCAACAGCTTTCGTTTCTATATACAGCATTACTAATTCGGGGAGCGCGTTAACCGGACAAGTGGGTCATGAATATTTCAAATTCTAATTCCTGATGGAAAGCTTTGATTATAATAAATACCTCTGTGTAGAAAATGTATATAGATAATAGTGAAGGTTCATGTCGCCGTTAGCGTCGAATAGTCGACGGGAGAAACATAAGTATTTGGTCTTCCGTTTGGAAATGAACTCGATCCTGCACATGCCTTGCGGGCACGAGCAATGAAGAGGCCAGTGCTCTCGCTTTCTACCTCCGGGCTCCGCTGTTCGCATTCCGTTCCGGATTAACTGGAATGTGGAACGTGTGATGTAATGTGGAAGTTGAGATGGACAAAACAAGAGTTACACAGGTTAGAAAATACTATCGCATTCCCGACATCTATTTCAGTCGTTTGTACTAATATGATCGTCATCACTGACACTAAAACCTTTTTTTTTCAGAGTTCTTCCGAATTTCTGCAGCTTATAGTACCTCTCATAGGAACGTAAACGTTACATACAGGACCTAGATCGTACAAATCGTTTCTATACCTTCAACTAATTCAATTTCAACTGCTAAAGCTATAATAAATACGCATTTAACCGTATTAATAGTAAATTGTTTGTATATTGCTGTACGTGTACAGGGAGGATACTGCTCTGCTTTTGATATAGTCAACATTATGTAATGATAGTTCGAGCAAACGTCTACGTCTCGCATGCAGCCGTTTTCATAATAAATGAAGAAAGCATGATAACATGATAAATTGAAAGCATGATAAGTATAATATATTCACTCTTTATGGCACTTTTAATGTAAATGGCACTTAAGCGTTGAATAAAAAACAACAACAACAATATTTCTATTATGTGCGTGTTTATCACACGGAGCAAAATATAAAATATTTTACCAATGTTTTAGGTAACAAAACATTGATAACAACAAAGTATTAAGATGAGTAATTCAACCATTTCGTGAAAACTAATTCAAATTAATTTATAAAAAGGAGGGTAGGTGCACACAAAACTACACACTTTGCAGAATTTAGTTTGAAAGAATTTGTTTTAAAACTGCTATTATGTTTAAAGAAATACCAGTACATATTATAAAATGAACCAAATTTCAATATGTAAAATGTAAATAAATTATGTAATGTGAATGTGTAATGTTAATGTGTAATGTTAATGTGTAATGTAAATGTGTAATGTAAATGTGTAATGTAAATGTGTAATGTAAATGTGTAATGTAAATGTGTAATTAAAAGCAAGTACTAAATACATACGTCTATTATATTTGAAGGAGTCACCACAAATGTGGTCTAAACAACATTTTAAGAAAACGGCTAAAAATTACGTTTAGGCTACGTAGTTGTGGTTAGAAAGAGTGGCGAAGAAAAAAAATAGTGTCTTCAATCTAAACTTTATAGAGTGAAACCAACAATGTACGAAGATAGTTCGCCTCCTTAGATACCAAATGGTGCCAATAAACTTTTTTCTTTTCTTTTCATTTTTTCGCATGTTAGACCACTACTGTGCTGAGTTCTTCAGTTCAAAGCCTCAATGGATGCAGTAGCATGCCTTATTTCTTATGCTCATCTAAAGAAAAGCATGGGTATTTTTAATGAAGAAATAGTAGCCGTCAATTTTCGTCATTCGAGAGGCCGGAAGCAGGACTATCGTCACGTCTTGCACCACAGCACGCGGGGTGGCGCGTGGCGCGGGGCGGGGCGAGGTGGGGGGCGCGGCACGTGAGCGCGGCGTGTGACAGGCAGCTCCGGGATCTGTTTAGGCGCCGGAGCTGGTAGACCCTCGCGGCACCTGCTCCTCCGCACGCGCCGCCTGTGCACGCGCGGCGCCGCCGCCACCGCCGCCGCCGCCGACACAGGCGGTTGGGCTGTGTACTTCACAAAAGGTTGCTTGTCGCATACGTTCCAGCCGGCACTAGGTCGTTAAGATCAGTTTCTTTCTTAGAATGAAGTTACGCACATCTAAGTTGCTTCATCTCTGGGACATTTCCATCTTTCCAGAGAAGGTTCGGAGATATATTTCGTTTTGTTTTGGTGGTGGAAGCAAAAAGAGAAGAAAAAGACACCCCGATTTTTGTTATTAATAAATAAATATTTAAACTTGAAGTATCCTTTAAGTAAGTTTTTACCATTTTATTTATTCATGGAATAATCTGTTATTTTCGAACCAGACCATAGAAACATTTGTTACCAAGATGTAGTACGAAACATTCACACATATTGATACTTGGCTGTCCGGGAGACGCCGCGCTCTAGGGACAGTTGCCGAAATTTGAAGTGCCTGAAGAAGCTCGCAATATGACGGGCGAAACTTTAGCATCATCAGTCATTTTCGAAAAACAATTATTCGAAGCGTATGTTTTCGCTCTAATTTCAATCCTCTGATTGTTCAGTCTATTATTTTTACTTGCCTGGATCAGCGCACAATTTTCAAACGGATGGTGTACAATTACATAGTTTTTGCATCATATTGGCTTCAATTTGCACTGAACGGCAAGATGTAGGTTACATTGGCCTTCGATTTTATAGCATACGAACGGATGCTCATAATTTAGTCCTCATGCTTCGTAGAAGCGTCTAAAGGTCATTTAAATTCATTAGACAATTAATGTTCTGTGTTAATAGGGTGCATTTTTTTAATATAGGATTGAAGCCGATAATGCGGCTCCCAACAGATGTAAATAAATATTACATGACCGTTTTTTGTACCTCCCGATATGTATAACTTGTTTTTAACATGGTTGAATTGTAATTGAAAAATTCTCACATCAATGTTCACTTTGAAAACAACCTTTTAAATCATAGCCGAATTCCCGAAATTGAATTGCACGTCTGTATACGATCAACTAATCTCGTTTTGGAATGCACCTAATCACTACGGTTTTTATTGCGGAATGCACTTAGCCGCTACGTTTATTTATTTAATTTGAGACTCCTTATGGAACGCGTACTCAATTGTCGGAATCCTGGTGTTCGGAAAGAACTCCATTATACATTTTTTCAACCTAATATAAACAATTTTATGGTATTTCTAAAACAAATTTGTAAACATTATAACATCAACAATCATCTTAATAAGGTAATACAAGGAATGTACATAATCATATAGAAACTTCAGTTCGAAGAATCTCGGGTTCGAATCCCGCCTGTCGCATAGATGTTTGCTTACGGATTATGACAGGTGGAGCCCTCAGAAGCAACGTGTACCAACATGAACCAACAATTCCCTTGTAATACCCTTCCGTCGATTCCTGATGGACGATGCAAGTGGTCTTGGGGCCACCAGCAGCGGCCAAGTACACGTTACATGTGACTTCCAATCGCGCGTATGACATGGGCACTCTGCATGGTGGCATGAGGAAGATTTGAAGCACACCATATATTGTTACTGAACTGGAAATACTTACTTTACGCGGATACGACCGTTGATAGATTGAATGATTGGTATTTCTGGACGCGTCAACTTCTAAGGTCATTACTATAGTAAGAGAAGTGGCTTTTTATGACAGGAGGCGGCGGCGACCTTCCCCTGATGTGTGGTGAAATTTGGCGGCGGATTCCGGGTTTTCCCATCTACATATCTCTCACCAGCTTTGCACCGCCCCAGTTGGGTCAAGCTTTAAGCACTCGACCGGTCTACCGGCAGATGTGGTAGTTTAGTGTATATAGGTATACGAGTGTGTAAGTATGAGGTAAGGTTACGACAAGGAAGAGGAAGGGAAGATTGCGCGTGGTCCGTGGTCCATTTGTTAGGATACTGCCCTGGCATTCGCCTGATGTCGACAGGAGAAACTACGGAAAACTACTGGTCAGAGTAGACGGCCGCTGGAATTTTCCTCCACGCAGCGACTGGAGTGACTAGCTATGTAGCTAGTGCTGAAACTCATCATCGTCGAGACTGAACCTTAGAACCCACTGGCCGATGACTGCACTGACTTCCATTGATGACCTGACCCACCTCAGTCGGCGAGGTAAGTTCAGGTGCGCATCGTGGCGACTATGGACCGCAACGTCACCGCCTGAAGGTAAGGTCTCACTCCCTCCTCCTTGCAGGACTAAGAGATGGTCTGAAGAGTTACGCTTATCTAATAAAAACACCATATGTAACTGAAGAAATAAAAAAAAAAGGTGTGTGGTCTTTCTGTTAAATTTACGTTCTTACCAGAATAATGGTAAATGAATCAATACCTATAATATGAAGATATATTTCATTCCAGATGCTTTTCTTGATAATGTTAGGGGTGGGCAGGTATAAATGGCAGAAGTTGTATATCCCAATAATCTTAACGTATACATGAACTAATTTTTCTCGAAAGTATGAAAATAACACTTATATCCTTTTTTATTTCAAGTCTTCAATTCTCGATAAGGAATCATTAGCTACATTATCGCAATGGGTGCTGAGATGAGAAAATACTACAGTGACTACATCTTCGGAAATATGTTCAGCCAAGAAGTGGACCACCCGTAGCACCGACACGTGCATGGAATCGAGCAAAATTCGTAACAAAACTTAAACTAGATTTTTTTAATGCAGAATAAAAACATTTTAATTTAATATTTGAACTATACAATGTACTTAACCTGAAAACTAATGAATAAAACAAGAAGGCAACATTTTTTCTTATATCTTTAAACTTATACTACGCACTTTTTTAAGTACCAATTTTCCCCATACAGCTAGTTTTGACGCGAACAAAACTGTTTTCCTCGTGCATCATACTCTCAACAACTACACAGCAATTTCGCGAGAATTCATACATTGATTCGACGTTAACACAATTACGCCACCCTCTCGTTTCCACAAAAACAAGCCGGTGTTTGTTTACGTAGGGCGTGTTCGTGTGTTATTCATCCCACGGGCGCGGGTCAAAGACCCTAGCGCAGCAGATCCCCGCGCGCGATAGGCCTCGTTGTCGTAATCAGCTTAGCCGCCTTCTGCCGGTGGGCGCGTCGCCACGCAAGAGATACACATGAGATCAAAGGAATTATGAGGATACATATCGAGTGCAGTAGCCAACAACCCCACCCCACCACCCACCCCACCACCCCACTGCCGCAGGGAAGAGGAAGCGGCGGCGCCGCCTCTCCGAGCGCAGCTGGCGCGCGGCGCTTGCCGCTGCCGAACGCGCCTGCGCCGCGAACGAATCGGGGAAGAGGAAAGTAAACGAGGAAACAAACAAGCGATTCGTTCATTGATTGGCGATTACGGACGCGTCAACTGTTCGAGTCAGTCGTCCCGTAAATGTAGAGCGTGTTTCCCCCGGAAGGTTGTGGTGATTTTCCCATGCTGGATGATGAGATCCGGCACCATCGTCGGCTAGTGGCGTTTTGCTCGACCAGGCATCTCCCATTTAAGTTCCGCCTCCATTTTGTCGAATAATCCAGAGATGCAGCGTATATACTCCCCAATATCAATGAAGGACCGACTCGCCGAGGCCATTGGCGGGGGAAAATCAGGTAAAGAAAACATTGGACATTCGCAGATCAGTTCCAGGGCGAAGGAATGTTCACATTTAAAACAATAATGTACAAGGTAGTACAAAGTATCCAGACTGGGATACTAGAAAAAAACCTAGCAAGCCTTTCTTCATCCACACCGTAATGAAACATAGACATCATTCTTGTCATTCATGGGATTGAAATCCTAAAACGCAATGCTGTCGCAGGCGTACAGACAAGTGCTTGTGCTAGAGGAGCACGAGCGTTTTCAAGCGTTGGGGCGCACTGTGCGTCAGCAGCTGAGGACACCAGGCGGTGTCCTACTTCGAACGGGGCGATGGAGCGGAAGTGTAAATAGGGGACGAAGTGCGTATATTAGGTATGTTGTTCATGCGTCTGTATACGAAGTGAAGAGAAAACTTTGTAGTTCTTTGCGCGCACGGAAATGTGAGATTTGGCATAGTTAAATTTTATACGAAGAAGAAATGCAAAAAGCTAAATTTTATATATAATATGCATTACAAATATATATTCAATTAAATTATTGAAATTGCTATATAGATATAATCAAAAAATCTAGTGAGTATATGCAACCCGCTACGCACTACAACATATCTACCCTGCATAACTCGAAAACATTAGTGCCTTAAAATCAGACTAAGGAGAAAGACTAAGACTTTCACTACATATTTGCAATTTTAAACGTGAAACGCATAATTAAAAATAGAAATAATTTTAACACTTGTAATAAATTATTTTTTACAAAACTTCATAGTGATATCATAATTTTTCAATTAAAATAACATTACACAAAAAAACATAAGCGAACTGAAGATGGTGTATTTAACGTCTGAAGGACTTTGATCTGTTAACGGTAAAGGCCACGAGATCAGTTTCCATTGCGTTTCTCAGCCATGCGGGAGAGGGGAGTAGTCCAGCGATCTCTCAGTTGCTGCGCCACTGTCGTTAACGAGCTACAATAATACAAAAAATCGGCTATGACGTTATCGGGTATTACGCGGATCTTATGTTCCTATTAAAACTTCAAATTTTTGTTCAAGAATGGAATGTAGGTCTAAAAATTAGAGTAATTCGTTATCGTTCCACCTGAAAAAAATGTGCGAAATTTTTGCACATGTTCAGCTAGATAGAATAAAAGGGTATTATAACTGTGAGTGTGAATGAATAAAATAAAAGAAAATTGAGCAAAAATAATAATACTTTTAAAAGTGTTGCAAATAGAAAACATATACTAAATCTTGTGTTTACACATATTATTACAATATGTAAAGTTAGTTTATGTAAGTATCACTTCCTTTTTTGCCGCACAAACTCAAGTATTAGGGTTCGTGTACGTACTCTCAATGGGAGAATAAATTTCCACCTAAGCAGAGGGTGTACTGGCGGAGAAAAAATACACTAATAGTGCTGCAACATCACATACTTTCTGGTAATATTTGTAATGGTTGTGTAATATTATTACACCATCGTAAACCTCACCTATAATACTATGTTCAACCCCTGGGAACATTTTATTGCTCTCACTCTCTCCCTCTCGATGGTTTATGTAGGCTAAACGGCCTACCGCCAAGGGATCCCCTCATTATCCCAAAATATGCATTATCTACCATTTTTTCCACAATATATTGAAATT
Source organism: Gryllus bimaculatus (assembly GCA_017312745.1). Classification (NCBI taxonomy): domain Eukaryota; kingdom Metazoa; phylum Arthropoda; class Insecta; order Orthoptera; family Gryllidae; genus Gryllus; species Gryllus bimaculatus. Next base: position 1,293,597 of record BOPP01000168.1, read on the forward strand.
ACAAAAGATACCAGAATAATATTGCAACAACATCGAATAATAAACGATTCTCTAGAGACTACTGGATAAAGACGATCTTAAACGTCCACGCTCGATTCGGTCCACATGAAATTTGTAATTAAGAGAGAGGAGCAGATTTCGTTGGGTTTCTTCCTGGTTTTCTGTCCTTCGCCTCATCCATCAATCATGCGTTTCATCAGGATTCATAATCATTCGTCATGACTCACCACCGTCCACCACACTCACTGTCCTCCACCATCATCGTTGTCTCCATCTTTCATTAATATCACCATCATCCTCCAACGTCATCGTTATATCTACCATCATTATTATTACCATCGTCCACCATAACTATATTATTGTCGTCCACCATCATTACCATCATCGTTCATCATTAACATCATTCCCCATCGTTATGATCCATCATTATCACCATTAACCGCCATCATCATCAATCCACCATCAACGTCATCCACTGTCATTTTCTTCTCCTTGACAACTCATTAAACACTGCACTGATCCTACGAAAACTCTGGAATATTAGAAGCACTAATTCGCGTAAGATTTCAGTCGTAAGGCGTCAATAATATATACTATGTTGATTACAAAAAATACCTTTCGTATCGAAATACCTATTCGAGTACTCCTGAGTATTGGTTCGAAGGAAAATGATAGAATGAAAACAGAAAACGATATTTTTGAACAACTACATACATTTCTCGTGTCATAGAAACAACCTTTCTAGAAAGATCTTTTGAGAAACCTTGCTATAACCATTCTAGATATCGGAGCTTAGAGGACGACCTTCTTATCAAGTCAACTAATGGGTGGCTAACGAGATGGCAAGGCGCGTGTCTTCCACGTTGTAATTCCCACATCACCTCTCTGTTATCATCTTCCATTTACTCAAAGCTACACGATGTATTAAAGATAAGTTGTTTTCAGATTGATGTAGGGAAATTAATGTGTAAGGAACAATATGTTTATACGATACCAATGTTTTATTTACCCACTTTCTCTTAAGCTCAATGTCTAATTGCATTGAGTGATTGGAGGGTAATGTTGAGAGAAACATATTTATTGTCATGTACGCGGGATAGGTGTGGGTGATGATAAATAAAAACAAAAAGATCCAAGAAAATCAAATAGAATTGGCAATAACTACTAAACTAACAATAATATTGATATTTCATAGAAAATCTTTGCCAAGTTTTGGCTTCACTATCGTCTTCATTTTCTGGAGACAATATTTTAATTCGATGATTTTATTTAAAAATCTATTCATAAATACTTCAAAGAATAACACTTCTTTGCAACAAATTTCTGTAACATTTATTCCTTTTTCCCAGTTAACAGATGTTGAACAAAATAAGCTTTTAAATGTCTCCTGTTCGTTTTATGAACTCAGATGTTTCCACTAATTTCATTATGAATCTTGCTATTTTTAAAATTTATTTTTAAAATTTATTTATATTTGTTTATGTTAAACTTTTACTTTCAACTATTTGTAGTTAAAATTACGGAAAGGAATTCTGGAACTCAAGAAAACGTGCACAGATAATCCCTCCCCCCTACGTCACATACAGTTTTTACTGTTTTTGTCTGAATAAATCTAAACCTAAATCCTTCGCCAAAAACTTGATAAAACGCCTCCCGAACTACAATGCTAATCTTCTAGACTAGATCAACCCTTATGATGATTTTCCTTTCACTTTATTTCCAGATATTCATTAATGATAACAACAACAACAACAACAACAACAACAACAACAACAATAATAATAATAATAATAATAATAATAATAATATTCAAGTAGATACTTTCTAATAATTAAAGAAAAGGTGTTGTGAGGTATCAATATTTTTAATCTGAAGATCTTTTCGATCACGCAGAAATCATCATCACCCACACGCTGCACAATAGCTCTGATGATCATTACAGATTCAACTGAGCATACCGTGTTTCCAAGCGTGTCTCAACAGTTCGCGAGAGTGTAGGCCTCCGCGGCCGGAGTCCGTATTTACTAGGTTTCGGTCGCCATAGACGCGGCGTCACCCTAACTCTATGGCAACCGAAAAGTCGGCACCTTCGCCATGGACGCGGCGTCAACCGAACAGCCTAGTAAATATCAACAGTTGGCATTTCTCTTTCCCTATGGCGGAACCTCAGAGTTTTATGGCCACAATTTGGCAAAGCCGCGCGCGGGTTGCCCTCAGAGAAGAGAACGGCAGCGCCGCGCGCGAC
>BOPP01000168.1:1298340-1336131 GCA_017312745.1 Gryllus bimaculatus
GCTCGCAAGATATACGGCGGAGGGCGGGCGCAGGTGACTTCGCCGCCAGGTATGACAAGGGTCGCAGCCCCGCCCCCACCCCGTGGACCTTCAGCCCTTTCCAAACACTGGCCGGCACGCAGCTACTCGACGCGCGACATGTCGGGGGGGCCTGCAGAACATGGAACTGGAACTGGAAACGCCCCGAGCACGTTATCAACCCTAAGAACGTATCGTGACGTTCCAAACGAAAGGAAATTCACAATGTTTTTCTTGGGCAAGTAAAAGAGTGGTTTATTAAATGTAGGATTAAATTAAAATCTCGAACAATTAGTTCCTTTGAAATCAGATATGATCCGTAATTAATTTCGCTTTGCTTCGTCTCTGGAACGGTTAAAAATGCACGTATTTTAAGACGTTACCACAGACTGTTTTTCCAAATATCAAGAGGGTAAGTTAAATTATAACTACGAGTATTAATGCTAGTAGCTTACACGGAGACTACTCTCTTCCGTGTGGCACATTTCTAGCAGCGCATACGGAAGACTTCATCAATAAAATGGAATAATAGGCAAAAAGGCAAATAGAGTTACCTATAATTCGAAGACCAACCGATAAAGAAAAAATATCTTACTTAGTCCTTTCGTAAAAACAAAATGAATGACGTAACATACATATTTAAACGACTGATTAAACAAATTTTGAAACGTTTTTGTAGCACCACAAAATTAGCCTACATTTATTATTTGTGTATTTTAATTTCAGTAGAACTCGGGCATTCCGAACTAATTAGGGGTGTGATCTGTTTAGATTTGGAACTGTTCAGATTAGCCAAAAAAGTGCATCGTACATATACAAATAAATCTATAGGATTGCCAGTCACAATGGAACTTGGCGTGAGTATCAAACAAATTTAGTTCCTTATGGCAAAAGATGATCCTTTTTGCAAGTTCCTGTAAGTGAAAATGACTGTTACATAAACATGTAATGTACTTACACTGCAGTTGCCAGTGTAATAAACGTTTCATTTCGACAACGTGTTTAAATAATTACTTGTTGAATTCTACGGTAATTATAAAATCCTTTCTTCATACAACATAAACGCATTTTATTTGTTTTGTTTATTTATCTTTCAACGCGACTTTACTTCGAATTACCCGAAATTTTAATTTGAGGGGTTACGGATTAGCAGGGTTTTACTGTATTTACATTTTTGAACTTTTACATATTCACTCATGTAATAAGTTTTCCGATCTCATGACGGGGGAATTGTGAAAAACCAAGAGAAAGATGATCCATTGTACGTTTACAACGCTCAATTTCATCACCTACCGCCATTGCCTTTATCCTCTTTCCCGAACGCTCCAAAACGGCACCGGCCTCCCGGCGGCGGGGTCGTGGAGAGCGCTGATAGGACTAAGGAGCCTTGGAAACGCATTAGCTCACGAGCGCGGGGGGGGGGGGAGGAGAGTCCGCGCGGGGGCTTCCACTCGATTAGAGAGGGGCAGCCTCCCTCGCACAGCGCCGGCCCGCGAGGCGAGAGGCAGCCGAACGCGCGGGGGAACACTTCGAGACCCTTTGAGACCGGCCAGTGCCGTGGCGAACTTGTGCTTACTATTGTGAGTTAATGGGATGAATGAATGGTTATGTATATAAAGGCGGCTCCACACATTTACCATCCACGCGTTACCAACAATACAAAATACAATTTACGTAGAATACACACAATAGAATTACAAAAATGATTTTAGTGTAAGTTAGTAATGCCAAAGTGCAATTAAGATAACTTAAGGTCTAGATTGTAAATTAGTTGTAAGAAAAAGCCCCGCCTGTAGCTGCTTAAGCCGCAAGGCAGCAGCATAATATAAAAACATTCATAGATAATAAATTCCCCTTCTTTACAGGGTTACTGTGGAGGGGACAAAAGGCTCCACTCATGCCGCATTCGACGAATCCCGACCAACCGCCCGCCGAATCCCGGGTAGTGTGGACGGGTTGCTTGCGATTCGCCGAGCGCCGAACATTCGGTATTCGCACTATCCACGGCGTGCCAGTCTTTAGAACACATCAATGGGAGCGAACATTCGCCGAACACATCAGCTGTTCGGGATTGGACGAGCAGTAGCTCGCTGCTTGGCGAATGCCGAATGTGTGGAGCCGCTTTAAGGCTGCAAAAAATCGATGTCGAGATTTTGATGGAGCCTTTGAGGGTCTCGTATACGAAAAACATAGGAATTTCCCCGAAATTGAGATTTCCTTCCAGCTGGCCGACCCCGAGAATTTGAAACGTACCTATTAATATTATTTTAGAAGGTTCTTCAAAACTACAAAATCTACAAATAGATCTTTCAATGGTATTCATATGTAGTATGTACACGTGCAGTCAAATTAGTCAGCCGAACACATCAGCTATTCGGGATTGAGCGAGAAGTAGCTCACTGCTCGGAGTATGCCAAATTTGTGGAGCCACTTTAAGACTGCAAAAAATCGATGTAGTGGAAGTATTTTACTGCGTATAAATGCGGCACACAAGTTAGTTGTGCCAATTATTAACAAAAAGCCCTCTCAACTGCTTAAGCTACAAAACAGCAGTATACTAAAACCCAATCGACAAAATAAATCGTCGCCTTCTTAGGGGGCACTGTGGAGAAGGAAAAAGTGGGGGATGACACCCACGGTCAACCGAAACGACAGGAAAAGCGGACAGTAAGACTATTATGACTGTTGTAAATGTTCACAATATGACCATCCCAATGAATGAATGAATGAATGAATGAAAACTACCGGAGCTAAAACAGCACGTACTTTCTCGCTCGCAATTTCACGCAAAATGGGCCCTTTTTTTATTTTTTTTTTACGCAGAATTTTCAACGAACATTTCTTTTTTTCCCCTTTACAGTAACCCTGTGAAGAAGGGGAATTTATTATCTATAAATGTTTTTACATTATGCTGCTGCCTTGCGGCTTAAGTAACTAGAGGCGGGGCTTTTTCTTACAACTAATTTACAATCTAGACCTATAGTTATCTTTATTGCACCATGGCATTACTAACTTACACTAAAATAATTTTTGTAATACTATTTTATATATTCTACGTAAATTGTTTTTGTGTACGTTAGTAAATTATTATTTTTTTCTACATTCACACATCATTCATACTAGTTTCATTATATACATAACCATTAATTCTTCGCATTCATTCGCACTTCACTTCACGAACATACGTCCTGCGTGATTCTCTTAAACGCCCGTCACACTACTCAAAAAATAATCAAAAAGATGGAGCCATTATTTTAAAATTTGGAAAATATCCCAGGGGCTTCAAGTGAAATACCCCAAAAATTAAAATATCGGCTTTAAATTCAAGGAGTTCAGCAGCTAGCGTTGTTCACAGACGGACAGACAGACGTTTTGCTGTCATTCGATTTTTCGGTATCAATGACCCACAAATCATGAATTCAAGCTACAGCACATGTTAGAGGAATTTTTCTAAATTTAGCAACTGTATTCATTCACTTTTTCGTTACCAGGGTCCTGTAATAAGAATTTTTATGCCGAAAAATTTGCTAGTTTTTCGCGCAGCATTACATAACTTTCTCTCTACTCTGTAGAGAGAAAGTAAAAAGAAGCGAGGCTAAAGAAAGAAACAAAATCACCGTTTTCGGTGCAGGATTACATAACTTTCTCTTCTCGCGAAGTACTTTCATAAGGGCGAACAAGTAAAAATATTACAAGATAGAAAAAATATTATGCTGCGTGTATGTGATCCTTAGGTTGCGGGCCAAAGCTTCGGCAACTTCGATTGGTTATCGAGTGGACTTGTCGATACGAAAATTAAACAGTCTTTGGTTAAAGTGGAAACCATTTTTTTGCCGCAGAAGCTCCGCGTTCTGTGGCAACCACGATGTTTACGCCCTCTGCCAAGCGACAAGCCGCCTTAACAGGGTACTGTAGAGAACCAGAAACAAGTGTGACAAATTCATATCTTTTAGCAGATAATTGATTGTAATGAATACTCTCACTTTCTTATTAACATTCGCACACTGTAAACTTCAGTTTCTCTCACAAGGAAAATGAAATGTCTTAACAAGATCACTAAATAAAAGGGCGCAACTCCGAAGTGTGGGCTTATATGGTTTAGCCCCCCCCCTCCCCCTACCGAAAACCGATGACAGGTTCGAAGACATAATTTTTACTACTTATCTATAGTAGCCTTTATACCTGTCAACGGTTGCCAATCAGTACATCAATTGAATACGTAACACTATAATTAATGCTGTTTTTAAAAACATTCAGCATTAAAGAAAAAGTTTTGATAAGAAAGCATGAAGTCCTCTGTATGCTCATTCCCCACAAAAAGAACTGTGTACGTCACCGACGCAAACATTACACACATTTTTCTCATTTTTTGCACAATGACGTTTCGTACATGATTCGTTTCATCAAGATATATAACGACCAAATGAACGTGCTCATCGTAATCAGAATATTATTACCCCAAGCCAGCGCGCAGCGTTTCGCGTCACTCGGATCAGGTTTCTTTCGTAAATGAGACATCGCGACGTGTCTTTGCAAGATGGACTCCTCATTCAGTGAACATCGATGTGATATTATGTGAATTGTTTATGTAAGTAAGCTCTGAAGAAATTATATAATCCAAACTGTCGACGAACTTGAATAATTGTTTTATTGCACAGTCCACTTGACCAAACCCCAAGATCCGAATCCTTCTGCGACTAGATTGCCCATTTTGTTCGCACTCTTGTTTATAATATATATCTGGGTTTCTCAGCTATTTGTCTCCCTAAACAATACATCACGACTCTATTAACGTCATCTATCTCATCCCCTCAGCGCAGCCTAATTATTCCGGGATCCGACGATTGCCCCCCACCCACGGCCTTTCCTCGACCGGCCTAGTAAGTAAGTCCGTCCCGGCCTAGTAATTAAGCTCTGCCCCCTTCTTGGCCGCATAAGCCAAAGAGCTGCGGCGCATGTACCCCATCATGACCATACACTCCCGCCCTCCCGCCTCGCCAGGGCTACTGGCGGAGGGGGGGGGGGAGTTGAAAAAAGGCCTTTCCTCAGCCCTGGGGCGCGCGGCGGACCGTGGCACTCGACCCCTCGCGGCGCCGCGCGGCGGTGCAGCGCCAAGTGAATGGCGTGGATCAGGGCTGGCGAAGGGTAGCCGCTGTCGGGATGTGGCAGCCTTCGCAGGAATGCTCTCGCCGCCTTGCGCAAGTGCTCGCCATGTGAGCCACTGCCCTCGATAAACCCACCCGCCCTCCGGCGCAACGGGAGCGGAGCGGTGGCGGAGCGGGGGCGGAGCGGGGGCGGAGCGGGGGCCGGAGCGGGCGGAGCGGGGCGGAGCGGGGGCGGGAGCGGGGGCGGAGGGGGGCGGAGCGGGCGGCGCGAGCGGGGCGCGGAGCGGGGCGGAGAGGGGCGGACGAGGGGGCGGAGAGGGGGCGGAGAGGGAGGCGGAGAGGGGGGGAGCGGGGGCGGAGGGGGGCGGAGCGGGGGCGGAGCCGGGGGCGGAGCGGTGGCGAGCGGTGGCGGAGCGGGGCCGGAGCCGGGACGGAGCGGGGGCGGAAGCGGGGGCGGATGCGGAGAACGGAGCGCAGAACGGAGGCGGAGACGAGCGGGGGCGGAGCGGGGCGAGCGGCGACGGAGCGACGACGGAAGCGGGGTTGCGGGGCGGCCCGGGCGGGGCGGGGCGCGCCCGGGGCGGGGGCGGGGCGCGGGGGCGGGGGGCGGGCAGAGCGGGGACGGGGGCGATTTCGCCAACGGAGCGCCGCCGCCACCGCCGCCGCCGCCGCCGCCTCCTTCGCGATCGCTGCGTTTTTGCAGCCGGGGGATGTTGCGATACTAGGTATCGATTTCAACTAGAAAGTGCAGATGCGTTGATCTTATCCAGTCGCACGAATGGATACTCGGAATATTGGTTGGTGACCCGTTATCCACGTACAATTTCAACACAGTGTGCAGAAAGTTGGGTGTATCTTACAAAAAATAAATATAATTTTCTCTCTACCCTTTTAAAAGAGTCTCATTACATTTTAAACATACTCCTGTATCTAATATTTTATACATATATTTTAATTTTTTTTAAATACAATTAATTCGTTTACGTAACAGAAAAAAAGGCATTTATTTCTCTTGCAAGTACTATACACAAGTTCCACAAGAGAAAGGGCGACATTGCATTAAATGTTAGTGTGTATCAATCGACTGATCGATAATACGTTTTTCGAAACAAAGCCGATTCATCGCTTTTAAATTGAAGCGCTCAGAATTGTAACGTCAGATCCCAACCAAAGTTCTTTTTTTCTAGAAAAATGACTTCGGGTTTAGTTCATGTTCACCTTCAGTCCGGACAAAGTTTTTAAGGACGAATATGAAGATTGATCTTTCCACTCAAGCAAATTTCGTGATGCTTTCATTAAATTAAATGGACTCTTAATATTTCATTACTTGCCATTATTAACGATTTTTTAAATATTAATCTCAAATTTTATAATACCATAAAATTAATAGAATGAAAGATTATCTGCCACGTTTTGTTTATTGTGAGAGTTGTAATGGAAGTCGTGAAAACATTCACCATTTCCTCTTGGAGGACACATGTGAATGTAAGGTTGCTCTTAGAGAAGCTAATATAAAGAGTTTTCTTTACTTCGAATAGTGTTTCTAAATACAAAGATTATTATTGAAGTATTGTAGAGGTGCATGTAAACGTCACGATTTTTTAATTCTGATTAATAAGTGAATATCAACTCAATGTCCAACAATCATCAGACAAATGGGCCCGCTCACAAAAAAATGCTGTGATTATAACTATGCTTAGGGCATAACGTTTAAAAGGTAATCATTGCGTAGTTCCCTACAACGTACATGTACAGAGCTATGTATTTACCAATATAACATTTATAAAACACAACATTTATAAAACATTTCCATTACATTTTCAAAAGCGAGTTTAACTTAATTTTCACTGTGAATAGTGGCCGTATTGTTACATAATGCGTAAATCTCACAAAGATAAAAAACAAGAGACTTATTACAGAAGTTCTCTGTATGGTAAAGGTTTCAAATAACTCGCTGTATGTAAGGCGATAGCAGAGTCACTTGATTCTGCTTTTAACGTATTTTATCAATGCAATTTCAAATCTTGTAAATAAATAAATAGATCAATAAAATAATAAAATACTGTCTCTTGACCAGCCTCGAATCATGAAGCGCAAGCTGATAGTGAGATCTGTCTAGCTGTCTACGTTTTTTATATGATGACAGTCGCTTTCTTACGAACTGTCGACTTTCTTGCTATCCCTCGCTTAAAAGATAACTTAGCACAATGTATGGTATGATAGTGAGCAAAGTGCTCCACCAACCAGAACAGCGGCTGCAAATTTTACCATCATTTTATATATTGTGTCAAGTTTCAATATCACATAAAAATAGCATATAAGTAACCAGAATATTTTTTTCTTTTTAACATTTTCACGACTTTTTGACTTCTCTTCTGATTTATTTATTGCAATGATGAGTAATAATTGGACGTTAGGCCAGAGAAAAAGCAAAAGATTTAACAACATAAAAAAGGTAGTACCCCCAGTACGTAATATACCTGTTGAACTATTTGCTCAAATTGATGGTAGTCAAATACATTCCCTAGTGTCATCCTTTTCGGCGCCCTGGTGTGACTCTTGTGAAGTAGCAGCTTGTAATGTTGTGTTTTTGGAGACTAAATTTCATTCAACGCATTGAAAGAATGAGTTTATCATGTCTTTTATTCCTTGTTAAAGAACTTTAGATTGCTAAGTTTATATTTTAGTAATGCCAAAGTGCAAGTAAGATAACTTTAGGTGTAGATTGTAAATTAGTTGAAAGAAAAAGCCCCGCCTCTAGCTGCTTAAGCCGCAAGGCTGCAGCATTATGTAAAAACATTTATAGAAAATAAATTCCCCTTCTTCATAGGGATATTGTGGAGGGGACGAAAAAAATTTAGTTTACATTTCTCTCGTAAAAAAAGCTCAAGTTACTGGCCTTCGCACACCGTGCAATTGCACTTCTTGCATCAGAGAGAAGGTTTCAGTAAACAGAACACAAGGATTTCTTTTTCAATTGAAAGTATTTTATTTTCGGACACCTTGTTTACAAAAATTGAAAATGTGTATCCTAAAAGATTTTAAAGTTATCTCTAGTTTATTATCTTGAGAAGAACATCGTTTAAGTATACGTTAAATTAGCATTTTTTTAATAATGGAGCCTAAAGTATTTTATATTTGTAACTATTTTATTAATTTGAGAAATAAGCAACTTTGTATTATAGGTGAAACGAACCATTTTTCTTTTAATAGCGGACCCTAAATGTTATTTATTGAGTCAGGAAAAATTACTACTAACGGTAAAATATTTTTATCAATATTAAAAAATCAAACAAATTTAAATTTACAAGATATGAAAATTCTATTAATAAAATACTTATTAAACCAATTTAAAAACTAAATATTGCTTGCCTTTATGAATTTTTTTTGAGAATTTTCGTTTGAGTAGAGTGGAAAAAGAACGACGAGCAAACAAAAACCGTTGTATTGTATCATAGTGTCACAGGTCTGACACAACCAGTCACCGAAATTTGATTCAAGAAACAAGATGTTACTTATACTTTCTACACCAAAGGATATAATATTCTCAGCGCACATGCACCCTTGTCTCAAGATAGATGCAGTAAAAATGGAGGTTAAAATACATAAATCAGAGACAGACCGACTACACATGACCGCAGCACTATATGGATCACCTCGTATAGCCGGCATGCAATGCAAGAAAAAATTTCGATTTAAAAAAAAAAATTTTTTTTGATTCTGTCATTAAATATTTTTTGCAAAATAATTTTTCAGAAAATTGTTAGAATAGTAAAATTTTGCTAAATATGAAATATATACGCAATACAAAAAAATATGCAAACTGTGTAATTTAGTACAAAATATGAAAAGAAAATGTAACGAAACAATTGCACATTGTGTTAGAATTACTCTGATTGGCCAAGAGCACAATTTTGAGAGCTGAACAAAAAGACAAAATATGTAAAAGAATCTGGTCTCTAGATATTTATGCACCATGGAAGTCATAAGGGTTCTAATGATTAAATGGTGACAAACAGCCCGAAGGCTTTTGACGGGAGGGTTTTTTGACGCCCGAGATATTTAGAAACAGTTAACGCCCGTGGATCAAACATTATTTCATTTTATACGTAATTTGAATGATTCATATTGACATATTTACTAAATAGCTAGATGTCAACTTGACTTGGTTTGTCTTTTTCATATTTCCCTCCCACCATAATTCTCTCCATAAGAGATCATTCAACCGTTTTTCTTTTCCCCAACGTAACCCCGATCCACTCGACCCAGGTAAGTTACGCAGAGTATATAGAGCTCCGTATCATAGGCAACAAACACTACCGTATCAGTAACAAATAAAATCTTTTATATTTATCCCTACTTTATTATCTTGCGAAGAGCGCATCGTTGAAGTACACATACGTTAAACGAGCCGTTTTCCTTTCAGTAGTGAGTGAGTTAGACACCTTCACTTAACTGCGATCAGCGAAGGCATCGCTCAGGCGGGGAACACCTGACGTGTTCCTCGATAAAACTTCAACCTGCGCATTTCGTTACCACAGAGCCTTGTCTTTTCCGAGAAAGTGTGCCTATTCTGAGGCAGAGGGAATCGTAAATTCAGTTGGCTCATCGACACAAGATTCACGCACGATTGCTCCACCCGAGCACCTCTCGAGACGTCGAGGAGTCGAGAAGTGGGAAAGGAAAGGAATGACGCGCGGCCCACTACCAGCGGGTAGATTTATTTCCCGGCGCAGTGCGTACGTAATGGCGCCCGAGAAATGCAAATGCAATGCGAGCGTTAGACGAGGTTCATCGCGTTCAGGGACTGCGATTTCGTGGACGCTTACCGCCTTTTCAAGCAGAACCTCGGTGGTCAAGTCGTTAGTCAAGAAGCATCGATATTTTATTAATTAAAATATTGGATTTCTCATTAATTTCTAGTATGTTTTCACATTAGCCTTGCATTAGTCTTTCAATAGATAGTAGATCACCTTAAGAGTTCTTGTGGAATTAAACTTCCGAAGGCTTATTACCGAAAACATTAAGAAAAACAGTGTAAGTAAATTAAGTTTCTCATTCATTGGTTGGTAAAGTTGTAATACATGCACGTTAGTAATGATTAGGCAAAACGTTCCGTGATTTCACGATTATAACAATGCCTTAAATCTAATATAACGCATGAGGTTTAAACTTCAACAACACACCGTACTCGCTAGTAGTCACATTCTGTGTTGTGTAACGGCATCCTATCTTGTTGGAATTGATTTAAACTAACCGACATGCATCAAGAGAAAAAAACGAAACTAATATCAACTATTAATGATGGAAGAATATGTTTGGTAGACTTTTTTATTTCCAGGTGCAGATGGCTTCGGTTATAGTTTAAGACGCTAGTATGTGATAGAACAAAGATAGATATTAAGATATAATTATTTCAAGTTAGCGCGCCTTAATTTCTTGGAAACTTAAGAAATGATCGTTTTGCTGGGAATCATGAGGAAGGGGCAGGAAAGAAGAAACAATAAAGCATCTGAAGCAGCTTATGATGTCTTCGATATTCGTTTGCAGAGTTGAAATCATTGTGCAAAGATAATGGCTGTGATAGATTCTATAATTGTGTAGATATAATCCATTAATATTGTATATATTATATATGAATTAATATGGGTAAAATATATTCCTTTGTTATGTCACGTAGCCTTTACCGAAATCTGCCTACTCTCTTCAACTGAGGGATGAGAAAAGTAAGGCAAGTTTTAAGTTGAAGTGCGTGTTTACAACGTGAATGTGACGCTTAGAGTGCATTGAGAAACTGTCACACTGATCGGTAACGCGTTCAAAATGTCACTTCTCATTATTCTTTTCTAGGGTTTTATTCAGAGCTGGGTAATATCACGTCTAGAAGATGTTGAAGATCTAAAGATCAAAAGAACAACATATCGTCACAAAAGAGATGGAATGACTTAAATTCAATAATTAAGACTGGTATGGTAAGTTTCTTTTTAACACAATGTGTTCACTCTGGCATTAGTATTTACAGTAAGTGATATATTTCAGTTATATAAGGACAATTACACAATAAGATTTAAGGGTTTATAATGTGGAGAACTGTGGTGTTCGTCAACTGATTCTAGTCCAATAAATGTTAAATTAGTCGTGCTGCGTTTCCGTCAACATTCCGTTCATATTCCACCGTCTGCAAGCTTTCAAGTTATCAATTTCTCAGTTTTTATTAGTTAGTTAGTTATTTTTATTAGTTTTATTAGTTAGTTTATTAGTTAGTTTTTCAGTAAGCATCCTTTTTAAATATGTTCCAAAACTAAAATTCAAACTTTATATTTCTCGAAGCATTAAATCTTGACGGGTTATTTCGTATATATTGACAAATCGCATGGGAATTTAATTTTGTTGGATTCTTAAAAGACAAAGCTAAATTTCAAAGATTAATAAGCAATAAAAAATGTAAGCTATCCCGGATTCACTGATTTCATTGTTGCGATCTTAGAAGTATAGTGTCATCTGGAGCACCGTCTAAAACTCCAATAAATATTTTAATTAGAGAATGGAATAATGTCAAATAGAAAAAAATAAAATTGTTTGAAATTATTGTTACTTAGTTCCACAGACTTCCAGAGCAACATTCAGAGTATTTCAATTAACTATTATTATATTTTTATTTGTTCTGCAGATTTTAGTGACTCATTTGTCGCTAGTCATACTTTCTCATAATGAGATTGTAATTCAAAGTACGAAGTCCGTACAAACGATAAATAATTAATCAATAATTGAACATTCAATAAATATTATTTAGCTAATAAATCACTAGGGAAAAAGGGAATATTCCATTGCAAGCAACCAATAAAAACGTACATCATTGTCTAAATAGTAATAGTAATAAGAATGATAAAAGTAATAAAAAATAATTAATTTTATTGATTCCTAAAATTGATGAAATTATTACTGAATGCAGAAAAAAGTTATTGAGGCGCGTGCTAATCTGTCCATAGTCTTCAAGTGAGCTTCGTTGTTTAGCTCTGCCCGACTTGTTTTCTTTCAATGAATTCTTTCAGGTTCTGATGTGAAATTATCAAGCGTTATTCGGTATTCCAAGTGCAATAATGAATTGAAGATAAATATCTGTCAAGCGCAGGGAAGGCTTTCTAGTGATCCAGTTCGCAATATAAATAATGAATATTACAAAAGGTCACACTATTATGTGCTGTATATAACGTTATTGATTATTAAGACTTGTGTTTTTTAAGCTGTGTACCAAGCAGAATAGTAATGCGGATCAGAGACTACATATGCGGCGAAGTCTCTTCTAATTGTTTCCCATGCATACCATACACAAACACTTCGCACTCTTCTTGAAAAAACTCGTCCATATGTCTTCCAGTGTTGAAATGTCGTGGGACTGTATCGATGAACGACAAGTGACAGGTCGCATGGACAAGAATGCTGATCAATCAAACGATCGAGGCAGGATACAAAGACATGATCTGGATGTGTAGAATTTCCTAGTCATTGTTTGTCTCGAAGAATTTCTCGTAGTGGCGAGAAACGCAAGCAGAAACACCATGTACATTGTACTGACCTATTGAAGGTTTTTTCGTAATATATTATTGAAATTCCATTGTTTACTTCCAATTCTTTTAAATAAAAACACATGTTAGGGAACAAGTATAAACGATGTGGAATTTCATAAACAATTATTATCTGTTAATTTATTTAGCACTTTCGTTTCCTACAAATAAACGTTGATTCAACATATACAAAACAATTAACTTGGCAACGCCATAATAGTCATAAGAGTGATAAAAGTGACATTTTATTTTGCGAGCGCTGTCTTAAGCCAGACATCCCCGGTTTCATATGAATATAAAAATGGAATCACGACATTACGTAAATTAATGCATATAGAATGCGAATAGTTCAAGAACTTTTTTGTTCATACTCACAAATAAATGGAAATAGAATTAAATAACATTTCATCATATGACAAATTTATGAGCATAGCAGGGGAAATGGATAATAAAAATACTTGGAGATCAATATTACGCGAGTTTCCATACGTGCCCAGGCAGGAAAGTAATAAAATCAATTATTAGTAAGTGAATGCTTTATTAGTATTATTTGTTATAAATTTATATTCAATATCAATGGATATTTAACAGTACGAAATTTTACAGTATGTATCGGCCTTCCGTCGCAATCCTACAAGCAAAATAAAATTTATTTTACCACATATGTCATTCACTGCTTTTAGACAGCCCTACGTTACGTTTTATTTTTATTTAAGTATACAAATCACTTTATTATACAATATCGTTCGCAGTAGCTTGACACCGTCAAACAAAACTGTTTTGTTTTATTTGTTGCATTTACAGATTTTTCTGAAGATTTGAGCATCGTATTTCTTTTAGCACTAATGTTAAAAATTGAACTTTTACCCCGCTACTTCTGCCTTAAAAGAGCCTTTTACCTGTGTCTGTTTAATAACATTATTATCTATATCTCAAACAGACACCTCTTATTTTAAAATGTGATCAAGGTACACGTCTTTTGTTATGCGTGTTTTTAAATCGCCGAACTATAACAATGCAGAAATCGTACCATCATATTCCACCATCGAACTGAAATGTATCATCAACAGCAGTATCGGCAGGAACTGCGAAAGAGTCATCTACTTTGCAGTTTATCCTTCAGATGGCAGAGACCTCCCCAGACTTTCCTTGATCATAAAACACGAGGGTTCTGCGAATACACAGTAAACCTACGTGACCAGCCGTATATTCAACAAAAACAGCACAGTGTAAGTATATGTACTCTGTCTGGCAATTTAACATAGAACCATTAGATCCAGGATCCAGGAAGATTAATCTGCACTGAAAAACTTAAATAAAACAGAAAAGCGAAACATTTAAAATGTGTTGTTTTTGTTGTTGTCCTTTCCTTTATTGCGATTTTATGTGCATTTGTAAGGAATTTCAAATTTCATTTTATGAATCTAACTTCAGAGTCTGAACACGATTAATGAAAATACATTCACCATTCACACCTTACTAACTATTAATTCTATTTCTAATTCATTTAATCATTTAAGAAACAATTACGTGACCTTATTAATTAATGATTTAAATTCGCATTTTACTCTGTTGTAATAATCCAAAAGACCCCTTCAATATAAATTATTTAGCATGACATCCATTATAATTTATTTATGACTACCAGATTTCGACTTCTGCAATATGGGCATGTTTTGCCTTAGTAACTAAATGTAAATACACAACAGATGCTAAAAACTATTAGTAAAATGTATATTGTTCCTGCCTTGTAGTTATTTTCTGAGACGTAATCTGTAATTCTTTAAGAAACACTATTTTATTTGACCTCATTTAAATATCTCCAAATATCATCACACTCATGTTCATCTTTCTAATTATTTTGCCATTCAATTTGCAGACCTGAGGACTCATATTCGGTGGATTTGATATCCAACACAAGAAACACAAACGGCAACATATATGAACACTCGGAGATATGAACTTCCGATATCATCGTTTAGTAGAAATACTTTATGTTTATACACATATACCTTGCGTATGTTACATGTTTTAGAAGAGATAAGGCAATGAAACAATAGCCTACGCGCACAGGAATCTTTATTAATAAAATTCAAAAGGTCTGTGATGTAAAATAACTTTAGTCTTTTTATAATCTCATATATTTATTTCAAATAAAATAACAGACAGTCACTTTAAACATTTTCTGCTGATCTGCCTTGGCCAATATCAAGACGCCTACCAATTTCCATACGGTTTTCACTGAAGGTTGAGAGTTTTTCGGGGCATATTTTAAGTTAGTATTTCTGAGTTCGCTTGTTTTCAGCACCAATATAGATATTTATTCAGATAGTAATTAAATTTTGTACATTAAACCTCCAAAACACGAACAAAGTTATCATTTACTTGTAATTAACACTTCCCACTCTCTGAAGCAGAATTTAAACGAAGCAAAATTTAAACGAAGACAAAATCAAGTAATAGTGACTTACGTAATTGCTGGAGAAAGTGTCTTTACGTGCGAATGAAATGTTGGAGGACAAGGCGACGAAACGAGGAGAGTCCCATACAAATCCCCCTCCCCTCTCACTTTTGCAATTTTCAGAAAGTTCAACGAAAATGTGACTCATGCTATTTTTCAAGCGTCTTTTACTCTAACCGTCGAAAAATGTAAAGAAACACTTGGACGGTTTATCAGAATAAAAAGTATAAATTCCATTAACTTCAAGAAGAAATTACGCGAAAAATACACGTTTTTGTCAAGAACTTTGCATTACCTTCTTTAAAAATTTGATTTTGTAGTGAGTTTCCTTTAAGAAAAGATTTCCAATAGTTCACGTTTACAATAATTTCTCTTCTTAAGTAATAAGGCCACAAAGAAATATAGGTTTTAGTATTTTTCTATATTAATGAATGTCATTCATTTTATTAGTAATTTCTTTATAAATATTAATTATAAGACAATAAAGCAAAATACATTTTATATTCAGCATAAATCAAAAATTATTTTTAAGAAAATGTAAAGTAGCCTGGACGCTTAACTTGAAGCGTCCGCCTCCCGTCGAGAAAAATCCTTAGTGTGTCTAAACATGGTTTCCACAATTTTGTAATTACTTTTTATGAAACTATTTTAAAAATATCACAATACGAGTCGAAACGTGAATTAAAATAAAATGTCAAAAAGTATACGTAAGTGCTTGTGTTTGAAATTTGGTCAGAAATAATACAACTTTAAAAACTGTACAACAGTCGTGGACATGGTGGTCCAATTTTAATTCGAATCTCTGTGTGGAGTGGTTCCATTAAATGCTCTTTTAACCTAAATACCAGATTTCGAATCTCAGTGTGTTCGAACACTTACGGGTTGGAATCTCCTTTACATAACCATTACAAATAATGATAAAAAGTTTGTGCTGTTGAAGCGCAGCTAGTCTTTACTCCAAAGACCCGACATGTACGGCCGTAATACAAAGATTACACCACTTGTTGGTCATCCTATTCCGCGCTTGTTCCATAACAGCAAACCGCAATAACTGAAAGGAGTTGAGAGGTTTTGCTATGACCACTATCCTAACTGCGTGCTGCTGCCTTTAGAAGTCAATTTCGTATCAGCGGTGGAAACATTACGAAGAACCTGAACAGCCGACACGCTGTGTTTCAAAATTTATTTCTCTGATCGTCAGGGACGATTTCGCAGCATTTGAGTAATAGTATTTCCCTCTGCTTTGGTTTTCAATGCCGTGCTTTTAAGATCGTGAACAAGTAATTACAGTACACTTAATCTGCATAAATCGCGCAGGTTTTCCATGGAATACAAATTGATCAATAACTTCGTATTGACTTCTTACTACAAAATCCAAGAAATATATTGAATTTTTGTCATGATTCGTTATTATATTACCACAGTTAACCCAAGTTCATTACATTCGTCAGTATTCTAAAAATGTAGGAAAAATTTAATTTTATTATATTACTCATTTCACAAGCCTTTCGATCGTATCAGGGATAAATTGTTTGTTAGATAGGTAATGGGTGATGGTATTGATATGAAGTGTAAGATGCCAAGGGTAAGATGGAAATAAGGTATGAGAGAGGCGGTGGAAGCTGCAAAACCTCAATGAATGGGATCTGATTACTTAAATCGAAAAAATTAGCAGCTTGTCAACCCTTACCGGGGTCGCCTTGTTTGAAATAGGAAAGGAACACTGTCTTTCACCCATGTATTTCGTATTATTAGAAAATAATATCTAAACATTCAAATTTTCTTCTGGTGTGTAAATAAGCCGTAAGACAGTCAGACCTTTACGCACCCTTAATCTGGAAATATGCCGCTCCTTCCGTCCTTAAACCCTTGCAAACCTTCCAAAATAAAGTGCTGCGCATAATTGCCAATGCCCCTTCGTATAACAGTATGTTCCAGTTCTGTTCGTTCAGAAATGTTTTGGAAATAATATGACATTCAAAACATATTTCCAATGCATATTAATATAAATATCCATGTTAATAGATTTTATATATTAAACGAGTATATTCACCAATTTAAAACATGCCACGTAGATAAAATAAAGAATTACATTTCAATAAACAAAAACGTGTCACATTTCTTTGAACCATTATTGTTCGTACAAAAATAACTGATAATACAAACACTGGTAATACACACAAGAAAATATTTATTAAAACAACAAAGATACATTATTTTATAGAATACCCTTTTGCCTTGATAAAGCTTGGAATCTTCGCTTCACTGAATTAATCACACTGGCAAATGTCCGGACTAATATTTTCCCACTTTTTCAAAACAATTTTCTATAAGCCTCTTTTTGACGAAAAATTATGTTTTCTTATTTTGGATTTCAATAAGGCGCACATATGTTCGACTGCATTCAAATCAAGTGATTGTGGAGGAGTGTGCAACTGTTTTGGCACGTTCCAAGTTAGCTACTCCTTGTTAATTGCCGCCGTATGTTTGCTGTCGTCTTGTTGAAAGACATAAACTGATGGCATTTCAATTTTCTACTTTGTTTGTCATTTGTTCTTAAAATATTATTGTAAGCTGACATGTCCATTATGCCATGGGTAAAATATAGGTTGCCCTGTGTGTACAAAATGCACAATATTTAAGATGGAGATATTGTTTCCAAATAAATAATTACGTAACCGCTACAAATAATTTGAGGAAGTACATCCTATCGGTGCATCATTAGTTTATTAATATTTCGAAATCAGGATTTGTATCCAACAGTGGACACTTCAAAATTGCAAAATTTCGGTGATCGAGAAGCCCTTGAGGTGGTAATGGGAACTCTACATTATTTCAATACTCTAAACGCACCATAATTTTGGCTTATTCTTTAAATGTAAATGTAGTGGAGGGAATACATTATTTTCGTTTTACTCTTCATATTGCAGGGCAAAGCTCTAGATTCTGATAGTTCGGTGCAAGCGGAAAGTCTCAAAGTCTTATTTTTCAAATGGAAAATGCCCCTCTCCCCCCTCAAGATCGAGTAAGGATCACGGGTTCGAGTCCCGCTTCGGAGATGATTGAATTGTGCTCGACCTTTCACCCCTTATCGTCATCGTATCGTGTCATTCTCACAGTTACCATATCGTTACAAGCAATAGTGGTCGCTAATGACCTAGAAGTTGATGCGACCGATAAATAACGAGCCGATATTAATAAATAACGGCCGATAAATAACATAAAAAATAATAAAATAAAAATATCTCTAAAGGTTATACATTTTAACTTGTTTATATTGTTAATGTCATATTTTAACGTTTTAGTACACGGAAAAATAAAGTAGATTATTTTGGAAACTGCTGCCTCCAATCTCCTCGCCCGCCTTTATAATTACATAAATGACGTCCGCCGCGATCCCTGGCCGGCGGGCGCGCGCATGCGCCGAGGGGCCCGTTGGGAGCACTGTGCGCCGCCGCGTTGCCGGAACAAGAGGAAGCGGCGCGCTGCAGCGGGCCTTGACCACTGGACGCCGCCGCCGCCACCGCGCAAGGGGCCTTGACTCGGCCGCGCCTTACCGCCGCAGCCGCGTCACGCCGCAACGCTGCACGGCCCGCCGCCGCCGGCGCCGCCCTCACGCCCGCCGTTCTTTCTGTGCAATGCAGCTGGGTTCATTTCGCGTTTCCCGTCGTGCCATCTGATGCGGTCGTTTGTCCCGAAATTGTAGTGGATGTTATATCACGGATGGTGGCGGTGTTCTTCCTCGGGTGATTGGTGCGGTACGACGAAGCCCTATGTTTCGGCTTGCGGAGTTTTCCCCATGTACGAATCTCCCACAAACGGGACCAGCTCTAGGCTCACAACTGAGCTCCCGATATGTATGGCAGTGCTTGTGCGTAAGTAAGCATGTGTGTGTAAGCAAGAGGTGAGAGTAGGACATGGAGAAGAAGACTGTAAGATTACGCGCGATCCGTGGCCCTTTTGTCAGGGCACTTGCTCCGTCATTCGCCCGGTGTTGATCGGAGAAACCACGGAAAACTGCGGTCAGAACAACCGGCCGCAAGCATTCTCCCCCAGGCGGCAACTCAATTCTATTGAAAGTCTATTGAAAATCGTGCCACAGTCGTGACTAGAATCCTTGGACCTCCCGGTCGAAGGAGTAGCAGTGTCATGAATTCATTGCCTGAACCACCTCAGAAGGTTTTCGGTCGATACACTGACGTATTTATACTGATACCTATTTTCCTGTGTTGGGGGAGGTATTTATTGCTACCGCGTCAGCTACTTATGTCATTTTATGTTCAATTGTTCCCTATTTCTTGAATATATATTTATGGGTTTTTCACCAACATATTGGGCGGACATGGATTTATTATGATACTGTAAATTGCTGTATGAGACAAAATCTTATTTGTTTTAATATATTTTATGTTAGAAAACCATTGACTTTATAACTGAAAATAAATAATTTTATAACATAAATGTTTTTAAAATAAATTATTCTCTGTGATGTATCAGGTCCCCAGTAGGGCTCCCGATAATGCAAGGTAATAAAATGCATGTAAGTGCAAATGTGTATGTGAGTCTATGTGTGTATTTATGTGAAAGGTCATCTGTGGTTCATAACCCACTAGTTAGGGTACTTCATGGACATTCGTCTGGTATTTACCGGAGACACTACTGAAAACTTCTGACTAAAGAAATCGGCCGTTACAATAATTCTCCTCCAAACAGTGGTTGAATTTGACCCAGCTATGAAGCTAGCATTGACAATCCTTCATCGACGTGTTTCGAACTTTTGGCTTTCCAGTCAACGATGTTGCAGAGGCAAAGGTGAGTCCGCTGACCCATCACAGCCGGTTATGGTTTCGAGTTCAGACGAAGCCGTTGGTAAGCTAAGGTAAACATTCTTCGTACACCTTCCTCGTAATCCTTGTGCGATGGGGAAAAAGGCCGGCACCGTGTTATAGAATGTCACCATATACAGTAACTGCTACTTAGTCAATAGAAAAGAACGCAACCAAAGTCGTGGCTGAAACTACGATATACGAATTACTAATATTTGTATAATTAGATTTTCGATGATTAGCGGCTGAAACAGTCTTACCCTCAAACCAATCGGGAATACATCATAATACAATATGCATGTTTACCGGTCGTCAATTATGAAAAATGTGATAAAATAGTGTTTTTTGTCAGATAGGGCGATGATTTATTTGCACTTCTCTCCGGTGATAATTAGACCAATTTTGAAGGCTCATTCAAGTGGGAGAAGAGCTGCCTGTCATCTCATTCATATGTCAGTATTTCACCCATGTCTAATCATCGGTATAGCATTGAGAAAAAAAAATCTTACGAATCTATATTATGTGTACAGTAGTGCTCAAAGAAACCGCATCACCTTTATCACAGTCGTAATCTGCAAAATAATCATGAAAATACACCACTTGATTTGCAAAATTCAAGCGAGTTATGGAGGTCATAGAATCAGAAATATTGTGTAATACACATAACATATATGATTGCCAATTTTTCCTAATATTGGTTTAAAGTTTTTGAGAGCAGATTGAATTAGAAAATTGAATACCCATTTTCTTTAGGTGATTTTTTGAGCATTACTGTAGTATGGCAAAAGCAGTGGTACAAATGATCAAAACTCCAGATATTTAGATTAATGTTGTTTTTTTTTCACTTTATGGTGAAT
This sequence comes from Gryllus bimaculatus, assembly GCA_017312745.1. NCBI lineage: Eukaryota > Metazoa > Arthropoda > Insecta > Orthoptera > Gryllidae > Gryllus > Gryllus bimaculatus. The sequence continues at coordinate 1,319,173 of BOPP01000168.1, forward strand.
CTTGAAATGAAAATCGGAAAACTTTATGCTAAGAACTAACATATTAATTGAGGTATATATTTTAAACTAAACTAACATATTAGTTGAGTTAAAAATATATTGCAATACATTTTTTCAACATTTTAAAACATCCTTTGACCTTCAACACTTATCACATCATTGTACGACGGAATTGCAAAGTAGATCAAAATACCATTTATGTGACGACATATTACTCATTACTCTTTCCTAAGGCATATATTATAATTAGTAAAATCGGAAATAAAATGCATGTCTTCAAGCATTCAGGAATTACCAGTGGTTCAAAGCAATACGATTCATTTGTGCTTTTTCGCCTTCCATTGCTTACTTAATTTTTGCAGGGAGTTACGGAAGTAGTGTGAAAACAATTTTTCTTCTCGTCTGCCTCAAATCAGTCTTGGATACCCTTATAATGTTCATAAAACTAATTTTGTAGGGGAGCGATGTATCCTTTCGGCTCATTTCATCGGTCGTAAAATAATGTAAGTTTTAACCTGAGTAATTTGGCTAGTTATACGAGCATACGAGTATACGAGTTGATTTTGCCAAACAGAGAGCAGACACAGACTCTTATTGCAGTACTATTAAAATATCGAGTGGACGGTGAAATGCCATCTTTTTATGGTGATGGAACCATGTGGGAATTTTGAAATTATCATGTATTAACAATTTCAACAAAATTCCCCTCACGTTTGCATTTATCTTGTGGCCCTCTGGTTTTTCTCTGCATGTTATTAAAACCTTCAAGTAAAAATAATTTTTGAAATTTGTATTTTAACAGTCGGCATGTGTATAATGAGATGTAGAGGACGTTGTTGTTGTTGTTGTTGTTGTCGTTGTCGGTATATATATATATATATATATATATATATATATATATATATATATATATATATATATATATCAAATATTGTAGGATCTCAAACCCAATTACTTTTTGGTAAACACTACCAAGTATAGTGTGTTTCGTTCGCAGCCTGGCGAGATATTGAAGGTAGGGTAGGACCACACTGACGTCAGTTCTCATCCATTTTCGTTACTCAGTCATAAAAACAAAAACAACAAGAATTATCTAGTACCATAGCGACCATTAACGCGAGAAGCTCGGGGAGTCTGACCATGACGTCTTCAGCCGGAAATATACCTCAGCCCAATGCCATATTGCGCTTTTTTTTCTAACACTGTTTTCGTTGCAGGAGTGGCCAACATAGCGGCTTACCGCACGGCATTCAGAACGTGTGCGTCGTCGCAGCGGCATGTGGGCTGCAGCAACCATAAACACTCGGCAGGAACATAATAGTCAAGAAGCTTCAGAAATATTACCAGCACAATAACAATATAGTGTGATGATGCTTTGCTAAACTCTTATAATTTCGATTGAAAATATTATTTTTCAACAAAAAATCTTAAAGGAATCACTTATAAAAGTTTTAAAAATGAAATACAATAATATCAATATTAATGAAAATTAATACGAATACTCGTATATGCTACAATATATCGTATGACACGTATTCGAAATAGCTATAGTAATATGAAAACAGAAGAACAACAGGTAAATGAAATAAATGACTCACTAAAATAATAAACAATTTTGGAAAATAATTTCGTGTATTTTCAATTGAACATATTCGAACTTACACAAAACTGAAAACTTAACGTCCCAAGAAGATATTTTACGAGAAATCCCAACAAAGCATGAAGTGTAAAAAGACGAACGAAGGATTCAGAAAACAAAAGAGTATAATAAAGTTTTCTGATGGGATGACAAATAGATGAGAAAATGTACACTGCATAAAGTGAATACCTATTAATTTTCCCTACACTCAGTAACAGGATTTATCCACTCTTTTTATTACCACGGCCCGGCAACAATTTATCTGCCGAAAATTTGCCATATTCTAGCGCTAGATTACGTAATCTTACATTTGAACCAAGAACCTGTACAATGTTACCCCTATAACAACCACATTAAATTCCTAGGCCTTTTCTAAGACATCAGACTCAGTTAGAAAAATTACACCGACAATAATGTTACAAAAGCAAAAATTGAATTATCAATTACAATAATCAATAGATCCTCTAAATTACCGTAAAATACTGCCCTATTGCTTTACAAACTTTTAATACGACCACAACGCGTATATGCATGCGCAATATGGATCACCACTACCAAACCAAATACCTAACAATTTCAAATAGTCCAAAATCAGTTCCTCCGCACCATCACTAATGCTCGATGGTACATTTCTAATTCACAAGTCCATAAAGAATTCCTTCCAAGAACCGATAACCCGTATTTTTTATACACCCACTTCTTCCAAAACATCCCAAATATATCCAATCTAATCCCCCCTAAGACTCTGCCACAATCCAATAGACAGAACCCGCATCGAGAACGAATTCCCGTTTCATACATTCCACAAAAAATTCTTAGATCTCGACTCAAAGTAGAGTTAGCTCTACTAGAGATACCTCTACTAACCTAGAACTAATTTATGGTTCATTTTAAATTAATTAGTAAGTTTATTGTAAATTAATTATAAGTTGATTTAAGCAATCATAACAAAAGTAGTGTGTTTTAACACTGATCTTTATATTATTCAATCCAAAAGAAAATAAATAAAATACAAAAACAAAAACGAATACATAACTTTCTCTTGTTACGAAGTACCTTCTGAAAGGCATGAGAATAAAATGAATTTAATTACTTGAATTTAGAGACCCTCAAACTTACATCGTCGCTGAGATTCATTATTGACGATCCAATGAATGGATGATAGCTGTAATGATTGATGAAGTGAATAACGATGCACACACGGTGAAAAGACAGGTAAGAATCCAGAGAAAACCTACCTAGGGAATTCGCATTTCCCACCACCAATCCCATACGGGTTTCTCGGAGATAGAACCCGGACCATACTAACCTAGCGCTAACCGTTACGCCATGAACCTCTCCCACACCATCGTCAACAAAGACGTCGGTCGGCGGATAGCCGCGACCTGCAGTCAGCACATTCCCGCGGCGCGGAAAGCAGCCAGCGCGCCAGGCGACGCGTTTACGACACGCGCTACACAAGCGGCGCGGTTATGTCATCGGCGGCGCGTCTATTTGAGCGCGGGCTGCCGGCGCGGCGCTTCGCGCGCGGGGGCGGGGGCGTTCCCCAGAGTCAGGGTCCTGCGCCGGGCGCCTGCGGCCACGGCCGCGCGCCGCAGGGCGCAGTGGGCGCTGTTGCCGCGTCGCATCACGAGTGCTCGGCGGGAAGGGGGGGGGGCGCTCGCTGTTTCCGGTTCATATCGATAGATTGCATAATACGTGTAGGAACGGGCTTAGGTGGCTCAGGGCATCAATTGATGTCTAGTCTAGGACTTTCGGCACTAGCTACACAGCTTTGTATAGTTCAGTCGCTGCACGGAGAAGACTTCGAACCCCTGGCTGCTCTGATAGGTAGTTTCCTGTTGTTTTTCCGATTAACACCAAACAAATGTCGGAGCAGTGCCCTAACAAACGGGCCTCACGGACCGCGCGCTTTCTTTCCCCTTCCTTGTTCTAACGTTACCGCTTACTTACACACACACACACACACACACACAAACACACATACACAGCATTACCTTTACAAACGGGCTACGACTTTTCTTCCCCTATCTCATCCTTTTCTAACTGCTTACCTACTTACTAAAATAATCGCAATAAAGGGTACGACAAAAATACCGACCCGGACAACTGGACCTAATTCGGAAGAACGGGACAATCCCGTATTTTACGGGTCATGTTCGAATCCTATTCCGGGCGCATTAATTACGTCGGTACTTAGATCCGTAAGAGTAGTGTATGTTATAAATGGGAGGTGCCTTCTTCCCCCCCCCCCATTGAAAAATGAAATCCTACATGCCGGCTTGCGATATTTCTTCCAGGGTGCTGCCTTCAAAGGGGCAGCACAATAGCTGCAGCAACCTCGAAACACCCGTCAATTCTCCCAACGACTGTGGTACAGTAGTGGAAGTGTAATCATAAACAAGCGGCTCAATGGAAGGCGAACACATTCCGTCAGGAGCAATCAACACTTTTTAACCTGTATTGACTCTTCACATTTGTCATTTAATTTAAATACATTTCCAATGAATTATACATTTTTACAGTTTTTAAATTCTACAATGTCAGCACGTTCCTGGACCCAGATGAAGTTCTTTGAAAAGATCGCAAGCAACGTCAAATAAATAAAGTAAAACAAATTGTCGGTTAAAAAATGTCAAAAAAATTAAGAAAAATAACTATAAAATAGAATCATCCTTAAATGGGCGTTTACAGATGTGTAGTGCTTCCCCAGTACACATTTTATAGAATCCGAACCCTTACGTTAATTATCTGTCCTTTCTCAGTAACTGGTGCGCGAAGAGATGTGATATTAGAGGAAGAAGGATGAGACAGCACATCATCCTGTCGTCAGGAAGCAAGTGAAACGGTATGGGAAAGCAAGGATTGCGCATTATTTGTGTCTCCTTGTTCAGTTGCTTTTTCTCTATCCCCCGCCCGGAATTGATCAAGAAGACTGAGAAGGGGATCAAAGCAACGGAACACTAAATTGCAGATAGTCGTCGACGTCCACCCAACGACTTAACTGATGTCAAACATTTTTGCATCGTGGGGTCCCGAACAAATGACCTCTTGATCTAAAAAGTTACAGCTGCGTTTGGACCAAAGTGACAGGAAAAGTGAACATCATGTTTCCTTCAGAGAAGAATCCCTCCTCCGAAACAGCTTTTCAGTCACGCCTCTTGGTAAAAAGTTTATTTTCGTTGATGGCTCCTGTAAAGACGTCATTGGTGGTCGAGAATCACATTGTGACCATATGCACTTCACATGAAAGACATAGCTTGCAAATACTTACAATGTTAATCACACAAATAATTTGCAATATATAAATGTAAAGTCGTCGAGATGAATGCTAGGATGGTTCTACTGAAAAGCCACTACCGCGAAACTGGCGTCGGTAGCTGAATTCATTAACTACGCGAAGTCACGAAGATTAAGCGATTTCGAGACATCGCGGGTTTCTGCGCAGGTGACCGACTAAGAACCCCCGGAAGCCAATTGCCATTTACGGGCTATATAATGGCTAAATACAGATATAAAATTAAACAAAACAACTCAAAAAGCATGGTACTTTCTAATTACAATTGTTTCTCGTGATGCGCGCTATCTTCAAACATGAGGTGATCTGAAGTGGGGAAGGCATTAAAAAATTGAGTGAATTGCAGACAAATGAATGAAGGAAGAAGCGTCATTTGGCATAAGTAAGCAGGTGAACGAGATCTTGAGTTATGTTGTCGGCAGTAGCGGTCACTTAGTCCTATCTAAACCGAATTGTCTAAAACAAGGACCGTCTGATATGGCTCAGGGACACAAATATTACGTCTGCAGAAACTCTGGAGGGTCTCACAGTTCGAGCCCGAACCTTAGCGGATTTTTGCCACCTACATAGTGAGGTCGAATTCATGAGAAGAATTCTAGAGGGCGGCTGTTCTAATCGATAGTTTTGCGTGGTTTCTCCTATCAATACAAAGCAAATGTAAAAACAAAAATCATAACAATTGGGCCACGAACTTTCCTTCCTCATCCTTCCCTTTTCTCTCCACTTACTATCACTAACGGCCACACTTGTCAGGAGACCAGTCGGGTGCTTACAGTTTGTTCCGGCTGGGGCGGTTTCCCACTGGTGGGAGATTACAGGACGAGTTGATGATTGATTGATATTTAGCGACTCTGAGCGCGTCAACTATATAGGTCATTAGTTCCGTGCATAATTGTAAGTGTAGTGCATGATTTTCCACTGGAGATGTCAGTGATATTCTCCCGCTGGACGGCGAGCTCCGGCGCCGACCTATTGTCGGCTAGCGGGATTTTCTCCCACCAGTGGAGCACTCCATCCTGCCGGAACAAGTTCTAAGCTCCCGACCGGTCTCCCGCCATGAGTGTAAGTGTAGCGCATGTAAATGTAAGTGTGTGTGTGAGGGGTGAAGAACAACTAAGAGGAAAGAAAGATCGTACGGTGTCCACGGCCCGTTTATTACGGAATTACTGCGGCATTCGCCTGGTGTTGATCGGAGAAACCACGGAAAACTACCGATCAGAGTAGCCGATCACTATAATTCTCCTTCAGACAGTGACTGATTTCGGCGTATCTGACAAGCTTCTGTTGACAATCCTGCCGTCGTCGTAACTCGAACCGAGGATCTCCCGATCAGAAGCACTGCAGTGACATCTGTTGCTTCTCTGAGCCACCTCTCCGGCTACCTGGATGGGGAAAACCCTTTAGCTGTCATGAGGATCGGCTCCGAATGTCGCTATCTAACAAGAGACGATCGCCGGCGTCCTCTCACGATAGAAACATCCCTACACGTACGGAACCATAGCTTATGAGGCGTCCAAAAGCTCAAAATCATCATTCCGTAACCAGCTTCTCGAGCCCTGCGTTGCGCCCGCTGCGCAACGGCAATCGGCGCTTCGACCGGCGCGGCGTGGCGTGGCGTGGCGCGGCGTGGCGCGGCGCGGCGGCGGGCGCGTGTCCACCTAATCGCCGCATATACCCCACCGCGCTTACGTAACGAAAAGTCATTTGTTTTGCTTTGCACGCGACGGAGGAGGCAGGCGGTTCGCGCATCGTCCGGTGCGAAGCGGCCGGCGCGCCGAGCCGCAGGCACACAGTGGGCCCGGCGGTGGGGGAGGGTGTGCGGCCCTGCACGCCAAGCCCGCACAACCTAACACGCTGCTAGAAGATGCAGTTGTGCGTTCAACAAATACTCTTTACGTCCACATGTCTTACTTCAGTCAATAGGCAGCGTGACGATTACTTTCTACTGTAAATCAATGTATTCATGTTCCTCCAAACAAAAAAACAATTTATTGGTATTTAATTATCTTTAGAAAGGAGTCTTCCGTTCATAAGAGTCAAGAAACCTGTTTCACTTCCTCTAGTTAATTTTGCGGTTTTCGTGTATTTTATATTCGGAATCATGATTTTGTTAATTTATTTACTTTAAGATTTTTTATTTTTTGATTTATTGATTTATTTTTAAGATTACTAATTTTTGAAATTAGTTCATTAATTTTTAAATTTATTTATTTATTTTTATGTTTTTGATGAGATATTTTTAAGACGTTGGTAAGTTTGTTAATTTATTTTATAGATGCTTTGATTATTTTATTTATTTATTTATTTATTTATTTATTGACCTATGCTTTCATTTATTTCCCTTTACATTTATTTATTTTCTGTGCGCGTCTTATAGTTTATTTTGAACCATTGTGCTGTGGCGGTGGCGGCAGACCGCAAGCGGCGTGGGAGAGCTCACAAGGCTGAGAGAGGTGCAGCTACGCGAAGGAAAACGACCATCTGGACTCTCTGCGCAGATTTTTTTTATTTATTGCTTCCTCTAGCGCCGATTGGCTGATTTGCGTCCGTGTCACAAGCTTTAATTATGTTGTCGGCCTTTAGGTTCACAGATAAAATAGATCATCACATAAAATAGTTGAAATAAACATATTTAGTTTCATCATTGTATTTACCCTTATCGAAGATTTATTTCGATTAGTAGGTCTAGAAAAAACTGAGTGATTGAAGTGAAAAAATAAAGCGGAACGTGATACAACGGATAATGTTCTCCTGTGTTTTGTTTACTAACAGTAACTTAATAGTTGAACACAGTACTATGTCGACGATTCTCCACATTGATCAAGCCGTGTAAGTTCAATAATGACATAGATATAACCATAAAACTTGTGCAAACTAGAGTTTGACTATGAAAAAGAAAATGTCTTGTCCAACTACTTATGTCTCTTGTAATTCTAAACTTATTATTCATAATTACGGGTTCACATATATTTCCGACATTGAATTGCAATTTGTATTTCGTGTACCTTACTTGCATTGGAAGAACACGGGAGTTAATTGGGAGTAACATGTTATTTAATATCGAGGCCAATGCTCAGAAAGTGAAAATTTGAATAGAAGAAACGGAAGTTAACTAAATCCATTTTATTATTCCTAATTACTCTATCTACGGGAGTATGAAATAGATTAGACAATTTAATGCAACTATTGCAAACATTTCAAAAATCTCAGATGTACTCATCAAAGACGGCGAGTTTCATGAATGACGGGGATATTGTAAGAAAAACGACTTTTCGGAATTTCCAGATAAAATTTTGTAGTCATACTTTTACAGTTCTGTCAGATTTTTCAGTTGAAATTTCTATGTGACTTTCTCTTTAACAGGTTTACTTCTAATTCTTTGTGTTTTTAAGTCCATAACAGTTTGAAGTAAACAACATTTATGCAGTGTAGACTTACTTTTATATTAATTCTATTAAGGTAAAACTTCTGCCTATTCCGGTCCCGTCCTACCAACTTAAGACGCCTCAAACAGTTTTTAGCGCAAAACCACCAAACCCATGAAATAAATTGTCCCATCACAACCCGCGCGTGTGTAAACACATAGCTCCACGAACCAATCTAAAAGCTCGTGTCTTCGGATCGGTGCGGCGGTGACCGCAGCTGCCAAACGCGTGACATATGCCAACCACACTGACGTCAGCGTGTCCAAGGCCAAGGTGGCAATTATGCCAGTTCCACCCGCAATTAGGTCAATTAAGCCATCGGCCACGATTTCTCGGTGCGCCGGTTAAGGGCAGACGCGAATGCAAATGCGGAGGCGGAGCGGCTGCGGCTGCGACAGCGAGCGCCCAGGGCACAGGTGTCCGTCCTTTCGGGGCGGGCGTCGCTTTCGTGTTGCTCGCACACTCCGTTGGCCACGCAAGCTTTATGATCCTGATCGGAGGGGCGCGACACTTGTTGCAAAGTCCTCCGAATCCAGGTTCCGTTCCTTACGACTTTCTCTGCAATATAGTGAAATTAAATCAAAATGTGCGCAAAATCACATTTATAAGCGTATTGGGCTCAAGGAGAGTCAATCTTAGGTGTGTAAATTGTGATTAAAAGAAATATGCAACGAGAATGCCGCACGTTGCGAAAAGAAGTGCCTAATGTTAAGAACCTTTAAAATTGAACTTATATGAAATCTAAAGTTAAAACTTTGTATCTCGTTCATAGATTTAACTAAAATGTTTTTTTCTCAAAACAACTTCTACAAGGTCTTTATAAGACTTTGCATTACCTTACGTTTTTCAACAACATACAGCATAGGTGTATCATACACATTTATATTGTAGAAAATTGATTTAATAAAGATGACACTGCGAATAATATACAAATTTGGGGGACAGCCAGAAATATGATTTGCATCAAGAAATATCACGTGCTTCAATGTAGCCTCACGAATAAAAATATCTCTAATAAAAATATCAGAACTAAAACTCTTTTGACTTCTTAATAAACGTATCTACATTGTTATTTGTTTTTTGGCAACTAAAATTATAGCTACATCCACGTGCAAACTTTAAGAAAATTGGACGTATCATACCCGTGGTTTCATTGAAGCGGTGTTTGCTGTTCCCTCAATTACTGGAAAATCGCTTCGTCACACTTCTTATATTGCTTGATGAAACGTGATGTGCCGTTTGTCCGTGGATAATTCTTAACCTTCAGTTTTTTGTGCCCGATTATTAATGGCAAGCTACGGTTGTAAGGTACATGTTGTTAATGGCTGCGTCAGGTAGGGCACCCTGAACGCGAGTCATCTCACTACGTGAACCTACACAAGCGAACCTCCCCGTATGGCTCGGGTGAGACAGATCAAGGAAAACACTGACGTAACAAACACGCGCAGAAATATTACATTTTTGGAAACCTTGCAACCATTTTTTTGAAAATACAGATCAATTATATTTTTACAAAGAGAATATACTCAACGAATGATACTCACCCCTTTTCTCACAAATGTGGATGGAAGAAAAAAAAATTGAAAATAAACGACCAAAAGTAACACATTTCTAAATTCCAGAAATTTTTGGCGTTTTTATTAAATAACAGTCATGTTTACAGTATTTCCCGGTTATACTCGTAGGCATCCCTTGCATATAAGACCCCTCCCCTAATTTTTTTGGATGAAAACTCGTGAAAATTGATACATTGATCCTTGGTTCTGGGCGCATCAACTCCTATGTGAGAGTAGTGAATTCTCTGCCCCGGGAAGGGCGATGTTCCTCTCCCGCTGGATTGTCAGAGCCGGCGCCGACGTATGTATCGCCTTGCGGGGAATTTCCCCCTTCAGGTATGTCTTCCAAGCGTTGCACCCCCCCCCCCCCCCCCCGGCCGGGACAAGCTGTGAGCTCCGGGCTGGCCACCCATACATGATAGTGTATTGCTTGTGAGTGTGTAAGGGAAGAGCATAGCTTACCGAAGAGGAAGGAAACATCGCGCGGTGCGTGGGCCTTTGGTGACAGTTGTACCCTCACATTCGGCCTCGTATGGATCGATAAAAGCACGAAAAACTATCAGAGCGACCTGACGCCACACTTCTCCTCCAGACAGTGGCTGAATTCAACGGAGCTACGTAAATAGATAGGTACTGTCGCCGGTCCGGATGGCCGATATCGTTAAGTCGGTAGTGTCGTAGCGACGAAAAAAAATAAGAAAAAGATAGGTACGGTCAGAGTTGCGGGAGAGGCAGCGCCAACTCTGAGCGAACTCGGCTAGTAAAATTTCAGAAAACGTCAGTATTTATTTGCAATACTATGTAACAATGTTGTTTAAAAACCGCTCCATGCAATTTTCACTGTCAGCAGGTTTAAAAACATTTTAAGATTGAAAAATAAAAGACATTTTTTGGACAATTTTTTGTCTTTATTCGGAGGTATTCGGGCATTTATTTCCTCTTCAATTTTTGAAAAAAAAATATGGGGTCTTATATTCCATAAATTACGGTAAATGTTAACAAATTCCAATTAATTGTGACCATTGCAATAATTTATTTCAAGTAATGATGAATTTAAAGTATGAGAGAAAAAGGTTATGAAAATATCTAAAAAATAATTTAATGAGAATGTGAGAACTTTTCTGTATTCTGAAGATGAAACCACTATGATCAATACATTACTTTGGCTCTATAATTATGCAAAGAATATTGATCAATAAACGACGTGTTCCTACATTATTACACGTCTGATTATTTATACATTTTAGGTAAAAGAACTTAAGGTTTTTTTCCGAAATGTACTTCGGATAAATTAAGTTCGTTATCCTAAGACTTTTTCTTGCAGCGAGGATAGAATATCACGTAACACGACATTAGATTACACAGACATAACCCTGGCTAATCCAGCTTTCAATGTGTTACGCAGAATGATGCATCAAGTAATATCTCCGCCTCTCGATGTCAACCTCGTAATTTCTCTCCCCCCCCCCCACGTGACTGTCCCTTCCTCCACCACTGCACCCCCGATCTCCTCGGTGCGATCAGACAGCTGAGTGGTAGAATAACTGACCTTGAACGTTCTTCTAAAATTGCAATGCGCCAGTTCCTACTTGCTGCCGGTTCCGCATCTCTCTGATAATATTCAAGGGCAGCTCGTTTGCAGCTAATATTAACTACTGTGAAATGCCATTTTAAGATTTTTTCGTCTTTGGTTATTTTTCTTTCAATATTCGTGAACATAAGAAAACTACTCTGATGCTTCTAGATTAAGAAACTGAATTAGGCTATGTAACAATGAAATTGGGTTTTGAATAACAGAACGTAACACAGTTCTTAGTAAACTACAACGATTGTTTTTAGTAAACCTAAGCAAAATTATTGGTTTCAATGTACTTAATAGTTCACAATTTAAATACAAATATGGAGATTCATTTCCATAATCATGACCATTTTGTTTAAAAAGCCTAGTCATGTGTTACAATATCTTTACAATGATAAGCGCTTTCTTGCAATGGATAACTGTCACAAGGAATGCTATATGTGAATTTCACCTTCTCGTAGGAAATTAGGTGTAATATGTTGCTAAGTATATGCAGTAATGTCCGTTAAACGAATGAAAAATATCTGCATCACCATAATTATATATGCAGAAAATTTTGAAATTATTGATGAAACGATTTTGCAGTGCTGTGTTAGTTTCAGTTCACACTTTGCAATCACTTCCTCACATAATATATCTACTGCATAATTCTACTGCACCTACTGCACACACAAACATGAAATAGTAAAATCAGTATACAAATATTCTTCTTCTGAATCTCCATTGCGGAATATATTCAAAATTACCGACTCCATGATCAAGGTTGAATACAACACAAAATTAGTGCAATGCAATTAATATTACGTTTTAATTATGTTAGAAGATAAAATTGCTCACCTCTTTAGAATGAAGTGTAGGTTAGGAACGTCCAAAAGCAGCATTACACCCCAGATCACAGTTCAACGTGTTTCTGCACGAGGAATTTTCTTGCCATTAGACTCATCAAACACTTTCATGATTTTCACTTTAGTTTATACTCTACACAAAGGTCAAATTACACAAGTTATTACTGGTGATATGTCTCTTCGTATTAACATAGCAGCCGTTTCGCATATCTTGAATAATTCATTACTATTTGATGACAAACTCTTTACTCTCCTACGAATCTGAGTGAACACCAGAACTATCGTCACCAGAAAGCATTCGAGTCGCTCGCGAACATTCGAAACTTGAAGACCGCCTATTTGAACGGCACCTCTAAACGATGTTGGCGCGACCTCACCCAGCCGAGGAACTTGGCCAGATTGGCCAGATCTCGGAATTGTCAGTCGCGTTCCGTGAGCTTTCCCCCCACTCCTCTTCCCGAGTTCTCCATTTCTTTCTCCTCAGAAGATTCCCTCGCTAGCAACTTGTGGATCACGTGAACGTGAAATAGCTCAACTCCTGATCTCATTAGAATTTTGTTACGAGTGAATGAGTCTTGAAATGAATACGGTAAAAAGCAACACATTATGCCATGTGTTGTGGGAGATGATGTGGGAGAACATTACTTTCGCGCAGCTACTGAGGTAGATTTTTTAAAATCTTCTTATGTTTATTCCCGTTCCATGTTCTGCCGCTGAAACAAGCTCATCTTCATAATCAAATGTAAAGTGATTGAACGCATTTAAAAAAATTTAAAATAGTATGACAATTAATACATTAATAATAATTATGATGATTGTGAGTTAGTTTACAAAACGCATTGTAATTATATCTGGACATCATTAATACATAATGGAACTTGACTTGATTAATTGATTAGTGACACAGAGGGCGTCAACATCTAAGGTTATCAACGTAGACCCGTTTGTAAGGCACTGCTCTGGTATTCGCCTGGTATTGATCAGAGAAACCACGGTAGACTGCCTATCAGAGTAGCCGGCCGCTAGAATTATCCTCCAGACAGCGGCTGATTTTGACCTAGCTGAGCAGCTAGTGTCGAAAATCCTGTCACCGTCGGTACTCGAACCAAGGACCTCCGGGTCAAAGGCACTGCAGTGACGTCAGTTGATGCCCTGATCCACCCTTGCCGGTTGGAACTCCAAGACTTTTCTTTGGTTTCAAGATAATTGTATTATATTTGTTATACTTGAACTGAATTGCTCCTGGTGAAACAGTAATACCAAAATATTAATTAACACTTATGAACTACTTGTAGAATTGACAAATTTAAGTAAAAAAAGGAATGATTATGTCTGTATCTATAAAGTTTCTCAAGAGAGACAAGACTCCTAAAAATACAGTAGATAAAGCTCCAAACAAAATAAAATCATTTCGATGTCATGTTTTTCTCTCCCATGCACCAGTCTGATCCTAGATGTATTGTGCATAATGCCTGGGAGTAGTTTCTGAAGAAAGCACTAAATTCATCCATAAAGGGTAATGTCCTTGTACACTCAACAATGCTTATTGTACAAAATATTTAAAAAAATCTAAATTAAAAAAACTAATATTAAAAAGAAGACAAAAAAATTAAAATTTGGAAGACAACTCGTAACTTCAATTCATTTTCACCAAATAAATGGGTGGCAGTTAATTAACTATAATTACAATAATAATAGAAATAATAAAAGAATACAACACAAACCGAGGATGCAACGATTCTACTATCACTAATATTTAGTATACCAATTACTTCAACTCTATTGTGCTGTATTATGCTGCTAATATGCTGTATTAAATTGAATTTCATTAATTAAACAAAGTTAATCAAATAAAGTAGACTCACATGGCCCAGTTGTCTGCAACGACCGACGAGCAGTGCGCATAGGAAGGTTACCAGTCCCAATCTGGAGTTAGGCGTACAATTTCTGTAGAAAATTGATAGCCAGTGTCTAGAAAAAAATAAAATTTACTATTCAGTTTTGTACGTAATTATGCAATATAAACAAACCATTAAAACATCGAACATCATATTATTCTGCAGAATATTACACCAATGAATAATATTTCATTATAAGTAATGGACTATGTATTTAACACACCTTTCCTTATTCTAAGATTCTAATATTAGTGGTGATGTTCATTCCAATAGCAAATATTTTACGACTAAACATTTTAACATTGGCAGATTCTCCATCCTTGCAGCTACAAATCCATACTCAACTATGTTACCATTATCCTTGGCATTAAAATTCGATCACAAAATAAAATAAAACGTGACCGGCCCTCGACACGCATGCGACTCTTATTTGTTTGTCTTTTTTTAACACCCGCCCTTTGCGTGCGCGTTGCTCGTCTCAGAGTTTGAGTAATAAAAATAGTCTACAAATACTTTGTTATACGAGTATTTTATAATTGCTGTGTGTTGACTTTAAGACAATGTCAGTGGAAATGGGGGATCCTCACTACACATGTAGCTGATTATTTTCAATTAGAAAAACTCTTGTACAACAGGAATTATATATAAAGAAAAATTATATTCACAAAATACAGACTTCCGATATGATGTTCCTTCCTCCTGTGGTAATTGAGGGATTATTTCGTGTTTCTGGGATCGTCATATTCCATGTCGGTTAGTACCGTAAGCGTCCTGCATGTTTTATTATGTGATGGTGATCTTCTCCCTCTGGTTAATCTCCGGCACCGCCCTACTCGTCAATATGCGAGGTTTTCCTCACCCAGGTATCTCCCACCAGAGGCACAACTGCAACTGAGATCAGCTCAATGCTTCCGACTGGTTTCCCGACATGTGTGGTAGTGTAGTGCATGTGTGTGTAAGGGGTGAGGATATGAAAAGGAAAAGGAAAGAAAGGTTGCGGGAGGTCCTTGGCCCGTTTGCAAGCGTGTTGCTCCACCATTCACTGGTGTTGCTGAGTAAACTAGAAACGTATTTTACAAATCTTCAGTCTCGACTACAATTGTGGAAAAGAACAACTTCATTTCGTTCTATAAAACTATAATGTAAGTTTCCTTCCTATCGTCAGATTAAATTTCAGATTACGTACGTGGCAAGATGACCCAACCAGGCTTTCGTTACTTGGCTATCAGTATAAGCTACCTTTACTACTACCACTTCACTATCGTGAAAAAGCGACCTCAGATTTGGACTTAAATCTGTTTTTCAAATATAAAAAATTCAAGCCCGTAGTTGATATTTCAAAGTAATTGTTTTTGTAATTGTAATTACCTTTCAAATCTTTACGTAAAATATGTCTAGCAAAAATATAAATACTTTAAAAATAGTTACTGTTTTCAAAACGATCGTTACAATGGAGGGTCTAAAAGTTATAGGTATACAAATGTAAAAATGTAGGGTAATATGTTTTTGCATTACATGTACAAATGCCTTTTTCAAACTATAAGGATTATATATATATATATATATATATATATATATATATATATATATAAGATTGTGTAGCTATTCAGCACGCTTTCTGTGACTATATAATAAACCAGCCTCTCTGCTAAGCCAAGACGGAGATGGTTATTTTTTATACAAGCGTGTTGAATTTCACCCGCATTAACATCCATTTCGCAGATGTTTCTGACAAGATATTTATGAATTTCCAGAGAAAGAGCCTTAAGAGGTTTACGGGCTGTTAAAATTCCAGTGATTAGCATTGGCAGTAGCGGATTCGAAAATGACGTGACACGTGCCCTCTTTATAAGGGCAAACGGAGAATTGCCGAAACAATGAGGGAATGGATGATTTTTTTTACATAACATAGGATGAATGTACGAGAAGGTGCGACCAACCGTAGCAAACAGGGCACCAGCGATCCACCTTTGGAATACAGTCGGTCAAATTCTTACAACACCGTGTTGTTTTTTATGTACGAAACAGGTCTTGTTTACGGAGTTCTTTATGGAGTGTTTGAGGCGCTTTATTAGTAGCAGTTTCCGTCATGGAAAACATATTTTTTATGTTTTTCGAAACATTTGACCGTCATCCGCGATATAATAATATCGAAAAGTACGTATGTAGAATTTTCGATTTTAAGCGTAATTGGTATGTCATGTAACAAGTCGTAAAAAGGTATCAGTCGCATTACGTCCATATTTGACAAGACTCTACAACTAAAGATACGCCCTACTAGAATAGAAAATCACAGTTTGATGTCTTAGAGACTGCGGATCTGAGAAGACGGGAATCAACAGGAAGAAAGGAAATAATACATTTTTGAGTGAACACGTAAATGTTAATTATATTTCATCGCATTGATTAATGATTCCGCGCGCGTCAACTGCTAACGACATTAGGCCCGTAATTGTAGTGCATATTTTCTCTGCGGGAGGTGGCTTCCCCCGCTAGATGGTGACATTCGGCGCTGGCTTACCTGTTGACTACGGGGTTTTTCTCCAACCAGGTATCTCCTACCATTGGGGCACCACCCCAGCCGGCACAAGCTCTAAGCTTCTGACTGGTCTTCTGGAATGAGTGGTAGTGTAGGTTATGAAAGTCTTCTTCATCTTCTCCATTTCAGGGATTAGGCAGAAGTGCCTGTTCCGTCTTCGCTCTGCACATCAGGACCATC
>BOPP01000168.1:1337347-1352074 GCA_017312745.1 Gryllus bimaculatus
CTCAGGTTCACGGGGGCACACAAGCTCCACCACCACGTCAAGGTCCTGTACTCCCTAGGTGGGCCTGTACTCCCTAGGTTATGAGAGTGTGTTTGTATATAAGGGATGAAGATAGGACGAGGAAGAGGAAGGAAAGATCACGCGCGGCCCATGGCCCGTTTGTCGGGGTACTTCTCCGGTAAACGCCTGGTGTTGATCGGAGAAACCACAGAAAACTACCTAATAGAGCCGCCTTCCACTACAATTCTCCTCAAGACTGAATTCAACTTGGCTATGTGGCTTTCGCAAATCCTGCCACCGTCGGGACTCCCGGTCAGTGGCATTGAAACTCTAATCAGAGTGGTGTAATTAAGTGGAGTATTTGATGTAACAGATGCAATGTCGTATTGGTGGTGTATTGATTGAGAACAGTACAATTCAAAATTAAATGGACTAGAATATTTATGAGGGCGAATACAGTGAAGTGAATGTAAAATTGGACCTAAAGGATGGATTAATGTTATTTGAAAGCTGAAGAAGACACACATAGGAGTCGTAATTGAAAATTGTAAAGTTAACTAAATGTTTCGTTATTATTTCAGTTTAAAAACAATATTATGAAAGTTTTATATCATTATAAATAAATGGTAGCTTCTATTTTCAATTTGAAAGCGTTTTAATTTAATATTTTTGTAAGTTACCCTACATAAACCTATGGTGTACCATAGAATCATCGGCCCTTAACACTCATTAAATAAATATTTTTATTCCCATTATTAAGTAGATTTACTATACTTTTAATTAATGAAAAAAGTAAAAAAACATCTCAATAACAATCTTATTTATAGAACCCTATTGTCCAGGTTGAAACTAATAACGTCGTGAGTGGAACAGTCGTAAGGAGAAGTGATCGATTGGACAGTACGATCGGTTCGACGAATCGAGTAATCGATTGGACGTTACAATAAGTATCAACCCATTCGTGAATCATTCCTCCTTACACCAACTCTATCCTCTTAGAAAGTCATCTCTTAATTTAAGAACAACCTTACACGTTTATAATTCGCTAGTCCTCCCTGTAATCGCGTACGCAGCCCCGATATGAGGAGGTTCAGCTCGCTGAACAACAAAACACATCCAAACCCTACAATATAAAATCGTCCGCTCTGTTTTAGATGCTCCATGGTATATTTCAATTGCACAAAGTCCGTCTAGTCTTGCAGCTCATTGCCCGCTTCTCCAAAATATTCAATATGCTCCACAGCCTTCCTTTCCAGACGACTCTCTCGATAGAAAACAACACTATCCCTCATCTAAACCGCATCCCATCGAAATTCCCCAAAGATAAATGCTATTCTCCATAACTCCTATTCTGTCTCCACATCATAAGACCCTTCAATTCCATAAATTTTACGAATCACTAGCTAAAACCCCTAGATGTTTCACCCTGATTTTCCGTTCAGGAGCCCTGACGGGACATCCTCCCTCTTCTCTTTTTGAATAATTGTGTACATCTGTATCGAATATTATCTAATCAGTTCTGTAAAGCGGCCATATTTTGACACGCTGTATCAAAAAAGGTATTTAGTAATAGTACAATATGAAACGATATTGTAATGATGAGTATTACGACACGAGTGTGATATTACGATACTAGGGAAGAACGAGCGACTTACGGTAACGTTCGTTATATGCAGGATGCAACCAAGCTCACCTAGCGGACAGCTCCCTCTCCACCCTACCGCGGGTGGCTTTTGTATATCACTGCGCAAGTCAAATATGATCAAAGTGAAGTTACAATCCAATTTATTTTAAATAACATTCCGAGTAAAAATATAGTAATAAAGGAAATTAAAACTGGTAAGCCTAATATAATATTAAATACAATTTCAATGTACACAATCCAATAACGAGTTACTATAACGATCAATACTATACGAGTTACTATAACGAGTTACTAACGAGTTACTATAACGATCAATATCAATCCTTTGTTCGTAAACTCCTCTCTGATTGGTGGAGAATCGGTATCGTAATGAAATCCGTATCGCCATGAGTATATTATGCAACGGGTTGCAGCAATCAAATCACAGAATTATGTAATGGGAATAGAAAAAAACAACTGCAGTTTTTGTACGGTGGAGCAACCCGGCTGCGTCGCGTTGTCGCCGCACTGTCCGCAGTATTGCGGCGCTAGCTGTCGTTGCCTCCTCCTCTGCCTGCGCTGCGCCGGCGTCGCAGTAAAGAGTCGCGCGTTTCCGCGGCCGCTGTAGCACAGTTTTACGACCGCGGGCGTCGACCTGCGCCGGGGATCGCGCTGTGACATCGAGCGCGTCTATTGGCCCCGGGCGCCCGGCGCCGCGCCGCACAGTGGGCCCCAACCGCACGCGAAACGGTGCATTACGTTCGCTTTTAGCCAGCCACTAGTTATAGCACGTCTCTCTGGGTATTCATAGCGTGCTAAAAATGTACCTTTTAGTCAGCCACTATCAAAAGCGGTTCTTTCAGGGTATTCATAGTGCGATAAAAGTAGTTTTTAGTCAGCCACTATCAATAGCGGTTCTTTCAGGGTATTCATAGTGCGATAAAAGTAGTTTTTGTCAGCCACTATCAATAGCGGTTCTTTCAGGGTATTCATAGTGCGATAAAAGTAGATTTTAGACAGCCACTAGTAAAAGTGGCTCTTTCAGGATATTCATAGTGTGCTAAAAGTTCAATTTTGGCACTAGTGGTAAAAGTGATTCTGGAGATGCTGAAGTGTTCAGATAAAAATGTGAATATAACAAAGAAAACAAAATACTGTCCTCTGATCGCAGCAGCTACTGTTTATCTTTCTGAGCCATTAATATTTGTCTACGTGAAATTAAAATAAAATAGTAAGGCTGTCTAAAAGATAGTGTATGACACACGTAGTACAATTGATTTAATTTTGCTTGTAGGATTGCAACACGAGGCCTAACATAACAAATTTCTAGTATGTTGTCATATCCTAGTTGCAAAATATGAAGTCACTCTTACAACTCGTATCATAAAGTACTCTTAGGTCATTTTTTCTCACAACATGTATTTATGAACCTAGACCTCGGAGTAAGTATTTAACTACACAATAGTCGCGCCATATTTTAAAACGTCAGTAGTTGCGACGGACTATGAATCCGCCCGTAGCCAAAGGTGAATGCAAGCAAATGCTTCTGTGAAATGAACCTATAAATGAAAGAACACACCTAAAAATGGCTCATAAATGTTAAACATATTTTAATTGAATATTAATAACAATGGAAGACAAATTTGATCAAACATAGTTTGGAGAAATATTTTAATGTTTGGAAAATGGTTTGGTATTTTTTTAAATAACGTTGTTTAATAAATCGTAAAGATTCAAAAACCTTGATTACGACGTTTTGATCACAAGGCACAGTAACATCTACAATGGACATGATTTTTACTCCAAATCCCAGATACCAATATTCGGTTAGTTTGATGTTATCATTCTGAATTTGTGGGTAGTACAATATTGTATATAGTAAAAGAGATGTCACCGGTTTTGGTGAGTGTTCGTACCCCTTGTGGCATGTGTTTGGAACTTCGAGGGCTGTACAGATCTGCCAGTGGAGATAACTACACACCTTTCGTGTCTCTTCAAGTATTCCGTCTTTGCTAGAATTGGAGCTGAGCTGTTATGATCAATGGTTTCTACTTGTTCCTGGCAGATGCTTCATGCATAATCCAGGGAAATTTGGAGAACCGCTTTAACATAATGTCGTGTTCTCAACGCCTGATCCTGAGCAGCTAAGAGAACTGCTTTCGATTCTGGCTTCCTTCTTCCCTTTTTAATCCACATAAATGATTGATGTTTATTGATCTGCACCTTGTCCATTCTTTTTAGTTATTGTCCATGGAATTGTTTATCTCTCCACGATTTCTTTAACATTTTTCGTTCCTCAATTTCTTTATCATATTTTGTGTCTCGCTATTATTATTATTATTATTATTATTATTATTATTATTATTATTATTGGCTTCATTTCTCAGTTAAACTGGCCAAAAGAAGTAACCTTCAAACAATGTGACAAGTCTGCAGTAAGATTGCCTTTTGTCCAACAGTTTGCAATGTTAGTAATAGTTTCTTAAATTATTTTCAAAAGTTTTCGACATCACTCCTGATAAGATCACCAAGGCATAAATATGAACTTTCTTCAACCGCCAGATCTGTTTCCATTGCATTGCAAACTCTTAGTACTTCCTGATCTTCTCTAATTCAGTTTTCCTGATGTTATGGGTGAGAGGAACAGCAATATCAATTATAGAGGCTATTTTATTGGTTTGATCAATGAGGAGGATGTCAGGTCTGTTATAATCCACTGTTTTGTCCATGGTAAAAAAGCAGCCCCAGCACACCACATGATTATTTGCTTCCAATATAGGGGCTGGAGAATATTTGTAATATGGAGTCGAAGAGCCAAGCAACCCGTGTGTAACAGCAAGTTTTTGACATATAAATTTTGCGAATTGGTTGTATCTTCCAAGACAGGCGTTGTCTGATAATGCAGGACAGCCCGCCTGAATGTGTTCAATTGATTCGCCATATGATTAACTTTTTCTGCATTTGTCTATCGTATTAATCTTCATAACATTTTTTAGTACTTTTTGATTCGCAAAACCCTATCTTGGAACCGCTTACAAACACTTCAGTCTCTTGGTATAAATATTCACTTGTTAGCCAATGCAAACATGCAGCTTTATCAATATTATGTTGTTGTTGTTGCTCTTCTTCTTCTTCTTCTTCTTCTTCTTCTTCTTCTTCTTCTTCTTCTTATTCTTATTCTTATTATTATTATTATTATTATTATTGTTATTATTATTATTATTGTTATTATTGTTATTACTGTTATTACTGTTATTATTGTTATTATTATTGTTATTTTTATTGTTATTATTATTATTTAATAATCATTATTATGTTCTATCAAGGACGCAAACAGAATGGGCACTACTAAAAAGCATTATCTCACATTGTAAAGTTTCCCTTTAAGGTATATTAATTAAGGTATTTAATTTTTCTCGTTTTCGTGTGTAACATGTTTCTCTCCGCGCGGCTTGAAAGCCATTTCGGCCAGTGTGCGCCTCCCTCGTCATACAGCCTCTGCCACTGCCGCCGCCATCGCCGCCGCCGCCGTCGCCGCCGCCGCCGCCGCTTCCGCGCCGTGTCGTCGCGATAAGAAATCGAGGCACCTCTTTATGGCCCTCGCGCTACCTGTTCTGCGAGCGCCTCGTGGCCGAACTCGCTATTTCGGGAGCCAGACCGGCATGAGACTAAGAGTATCTTCCCAGGTTCTTTCTGGTAAATTCGTCATCGGAATTGGAAAGTACACTGGTACTATACACTGGTATATGTTTAACCAGGAAGTTAACAGCTTATTTCACAAACTATTGAGGACTCTATATGCAAAACATGCACCAACTATTAACAAGACTATATACAATCATTGTTACTCGTGTAGCATTTCTTTCTTCAATGAAACGAAGTTTCTGAATTGAAGGATTCACATTTAATCGCAAACAATAAATTTATTATTCTAGTTCTCTACTGTACGCAGCCACTCCTTTAGACATCATACAAAACATTGGAACAATTCGAAGAAAATTCAACTTAACCATGGATTTGCTCTCAAATACTGTAAGTAATTGAATTCACACTCAAAGAACTCCTCAAAGAATCTGCAACTACTAAAATGTCTTAGCAACGAAAAAAATGTAGTTTTATATGAAATTCGTTTAGCAAATAAATAAAATACGTGGAACACAGTAGTAGGGGAAAGATAAGAAGGATCGCAAGCGGTCCGTGCCTTTTATGTTCGTCTGAAATTAGAGGAAACCACGGGAACAACCGATGAGCCCAGATGACCTCTAAGATTATCATTTCGCAGAGACTTCCACTCAACTATTTAGTAGTTGGTGGCGGAAATACAGCTCCGCTGAAACACGAACCCTGAACATATAGCAAGGCTTTAGATGCGAATTCGCAGCTACATTACAAATTATTGATACCGTGAGATAATTACTTTCAAAATACACCAAATAGCTTGATTGTAGCAGCATTAGGTAGAGCATTCCGTACTTTGTAAATCATTGTTTTAATTTTTTAAATTTCTTTTGTGGTACTGGAACCCAACTTCAAACAGGTGACCCTTGAAATGTGTTTAGCATTAAAAAAATATGCGAAAGTAAACAATCAAATTTTGCTACAGGTTGTGATTAAAACTCACAATAAATCAAATAATCACTTTAATTTTATCTTGAAAAAATATTTTTCTCTCTCTGTTTCTTCGATTTAACACTTGATTGGCCACTTGATCACATATATTTTGAGTTTCTTCTCGTTTCTAACCAACCATGCTGGGAAGTGAGGATACGCGAAGGTCTAAATCACCAAAAATGTCCACAAACTGTTATTAAACAGATTACGTCATGATAAATGTATATCGTGTTCTTTAAGTGTCTCTTTGCATCTGTTTCGTCTTAGGTCTGTTTGTTGAAGGACTGAGTGTGATTTCTTTAGCAAGCAGCACCACACGCGGTGTGGTCTCAACAGTTCATGTAAGGTTGTACCAAACCGTCATAACTCTTTTCCGCAATATATGCAGAGAGGGTAATAGAAATGAAATCAATATTTACAGTAATTTCACAATCTCTTTCACCAAAATCAAGCTTCCGCTAGTGATTGCATGTCATTATAATTACTAGAGCAGTGCTTCTCAGGAGGTAGTGGGAGAATCCCGTTGAGAAGCAATCCGCACGTGAAAAAGGCGTCTTAACGGTGCTACTACGTAATGCTCGCAGAATAAGAGTTGACGTGTGCCTCCGGAGATTGAGGAAGTGCGGCGAGGACGGCTCCTGGTAGCTCGAGGACGTTGCCAGAAGACACAATCGGGAGAGCATTGCATATTCAAAAATTCAAAGTCGCCGTGAACCTGGCCCATTCAAGATGACCAGAACGAGATGTTAAAAAATTGTACTGTCATTGCTTAACAAGTAGCATTACTTTTTTATTTCTTACAGATTTTCCTTTAAGACTTTAATATTATTATTATTATTATTATTATTATTATTATTATTATTATTATTATTATTATTATTAGTGTTCTTCATTTTCTGGAAGTGTTTTTGCCGTTACATAACCGCTGTTTTTTTCTTAGTGAAGCCAGAGACCCGACGTACTGTATGTTCCTTCAATGTACGAAATATCAAGATACAAGCGCCTCTAATCGAAAACTTTCGTTCTCATGTCATTATAATGGTTCCAGCTTGAATAACAATTTTCAGAGGAATGTGTACTGTGTTTCTTTACAGAATGCACCATTTCACCTGCACATGGAGAATACCACATTAGCCCAAGAAATACCAATATAGCACATTGCGACAAGCGATTTCAGAGAACTTATAACTCGAAAAGTACTTGTACATCGTGCGCCTTTCCATAAGATCTGGCGTAGTGTACTTTGCGAAAGAGCAATATCACCGAATTGTACTACGAGTATGTATGCCGTGGGCAACGACAAGCCTAATATGGTTTTTACGCTAAGCTACAAAGGAACTATCTCCTTTCCTTATGATGACAATTGACCTGGAGAACGGCGACGACGGATAATCACGAATCGGTGATAAGCCCGAATCGCGGGGACTCACGAGTTGCGAGATAGAAGTCCAAAAGGCGTGAAACAAAGCCAAGCAACACCACCGCCCTTATTTCTGATGAAAGTACATACGCAGTCGCAAACAGTTGTCAGAACACAAGCTCGGTGTGTTTCCACTGGTAATGGCAACATTACATGGCACAGGCCGCCATGGTCCGGCGGTGAGAGAGGCCGTGAGGTTAAGAGGCGGTCTTCGACAAGGGTGCGCTTCGAAAAAGTACGCTGACAGAAATTGTTGCATTACTTTAATTAAATGAAAATTAAGTAAATTGTCGTGATAGCACATTGACTTTTATGTACAGACGTACATTATGATGCAAGAGTCAAAACTTTATGGCCATATCTGGAAGGAATGAATAAATGATTTTGATGGATTGTGATTGTGAAAATATGATATGAATGAATAGAAGAACGGCAAAGGGAAAATCTTTACTCAAAATCTACAATGATTTTAATTTAAGCTTGGAATTTTATGTTAAAATATATTAATCTGTTTACAATGTACAAGTACATTTAGTTTCAAAGACATTAAGATATTAATCTACATTACATGTAATGCCATATATGACTGTTTACTATTCGTTCCGTGAAAGCTACAAACATGAATATTAAGTCTCTCACAAACACATGAGACAATAAAGCATTCTTCTTTTTTTAGGGATCTCAAAACGTTTAATGTCAAAATCTCGATTTCCAGTCATGAATGTACTTTGGGAGGTTATCTCCTTTGTATTATAAAATTAATATTATACATTCACTTTATTAGCGATGTTCTTCTATTACTAATTCATTCGCAATTATACATTAAAATTACTGTGAATGTTCGTTGTACAAATGGACGAAAAATTGTTATTAACGTGAGTATCTGTGAGTACTAATGATTTACACACACACGTATTAAAATTTCAACAATTCAACTATTTATTCATGTTAGTTTAGAAAAAGTGCATTGATTTCTACTTTTTGTAGTAATTCATTTAAAAATATAGTGATGTTTCAGATGAGTTTGCACTAGAGTTCAGAATATTACACTTCTAAAGTCAAAATTCACAAATGAACTCAAATCTTAATGAGTCAAGGAATGAAGATGAGAACCCTCATACACTTAAAAATCTTCACGTCCTGTGAGTTTTACTTTTTACCAATATTTTATCTAACCCCTTATTAGGTAGGGAAGAGTCACCTAAAGTCAGACATTTTTCGAAGTTCTTCTATTATTTCAGTACGGTATTCGCAATGTATTTCATTTCTATTTTGACTTCAAAGACATTGAGAACATGTCGTTTTAAGTAATGTCTATTCTACTGAAATGTAATAATTAGCATTACTCTTCTGAAAGGAGATTGATGAGGGATGTACCAAATTAGTAAATTACTGCCAGATTGTTCATTACACCGTATGCAATGTGACCTTCTGAGAGATGGATAGACCCAGTGCGAGAACACGGAGAAACAGGATGAAGGTGGACATCTCAAGGCAGAAGTCAAGAAATCGTAAAAGACCTTCAGTGCACGAAGAGTCACCTATACTACTAGATAGTAATAGTGAAAGTACTACATGCGATTCTCACGAACTCTTGCTTTTCAACTCAACAAACAACAATTCACAAGTCAATTATCATTGTTATACTGAAGTACAACCCAATCAGTAAATACAACAGAGCCATACAAAGCAGAAAACAAAGGATACTTTTAAGATTCACACTACTATAATATTGCATTGTGTATAATGTTTCCACACGATTAATATATGATGTGGGGGTTTTCTTTCAAATTTGTCAAAATATCAAAGCAATCTGATTCAATCTGATGAAACATGTTTCTAAAGCTTTCTATAAAACTATTGCATTGACCAGGGTTGTATTTGAATTATTCACAGCATGTTTTAATCTCTCTACACTAACTGGTGAACTACTTTCATGAAATTCGTTGTAGTAGATATGGAATATATTAAACGTACTTTTCAACTTAAATAAATAATGATTAATTTATATGCTTGGTACAAATTTAGCACTTGTCTTGTGCACGAACCGCATAAAGAAATGATATCAAAGATGTAATTTGAACCTAGAAGAAAATTATAAAACATTATTTTAGTGATTATTAATTTAGAATCTTAATTAGAACCTTGAAGAGGGCAAACAATTTAATAACTACATATATTCATCTCTTTCTTTTACATTAACAATCAGATACTTTTTCCATAAAATAAAGTGTGTTCATAAAATCAGTGTTCTGTGTTGTTAATGGTTAAAACCATATACATTTTGCAGCTCAAAAATCGTCACTGAAAAACTGCCTATCTGATAAATTAATGAGTGCTTGGTCAATGTACTCTATTGTATTCTCCCTTATACTCGTGCCCAAAATATTCGCTGTTGAATCAGCAGTGTCAAACACGATATACGAAAACAATTTGCATAACTTTATTGTACATATCCCTGCAATTTACGTCAGAAAACATGTGTTATCTTTACCTTAACAACTCCTATTTGTAAATCATATTTAGAGATCACAGCTTACCCTCAAAATAATTACAGCTGAGAAGTCTTCCATACACAAAAACGAAAACGACCAAATGTAGATAATTGAATCGTCCTCACCACCATGTTATCATCAGACGAGAACTGCAGCTTGAGCGAAATTCGGCGCATATTTCCTGGAGAGCGCAAAAAGCCCGACAAGCGCAGGCGGCCGCAAAAATTAATGGCGGCGGCGGCGCGCAAACTGCGCACGTGTCGCCCGCCGTTTCTTCTGCGCATTGGGCTGCAGGGGGGGGGAGGCGAGGTGTCTCCTGTATCCGTGAAAGGTATGTCGTAGTAATCCGTAGTAATGCCAGGGTTAATCGCTGCACGCTCCACTGCGCGTTCGCGAGCTCCGCGGGCCCAAGCGATGGCCGCGCTGCGGTTTGGCGCGAAGGCGAACCCACACGCTGGCCCGAAACGGCCGGCGGAGCAATACACACTCGAAGACACCACACACACGCATTTCAAAGACACTGTACCCTACTAAAAGGTAGGGCGCACTGACGTTTGACCAGCTGCGACGCGCTGATCCAATGGGGAGCTTCAATGTAAAGACAATAAATTGTAAGGAAGCATCTCAACTGATCTCTGATCTCTATGAATTCGCCTTACGTTTTAATCGGAGTATTAGGAATGGTTCGTCCATTTATGTTAGTATTGGAATAAATCAATATTGCAAATGATACAAAATGCCGGATTTTTGTGTTTTTTTGTACAGTCTATTTCAGGGCCATTCACACCACAATTATTTTAGTAATCTCAAACCCATGCTATTTCATTACACAACTACTTATTTTCTATGGGTACTAATTAATGTAATTAAAATTAATTAGTATTTGTAGCATATAACAATAAAAAATGATGATAAATAAATGCAACTTCTATCACTTGTACCAACGCCAAAAAAGACACTGATGAGATAATAAAAGTAATATTTCATTTCATGGAACTAGAAGGTAGAAGGGAGGAACCCGAACTATGTGCTAAGAAATAAGCAATTAAATGTATCAGGTCGCAGATTCCAGAAGAAATGTGAAGCAAACATAAAAATTAAAAATATTTCTCAAATGTAAACTAAACGTAAACGAAAACATTGAATAAAGTGAGGGAAAACGATTTACCATTATTTTTATTGAAACATGAAAATGCTTCCTTGAAATAAGAAAACATTCCTCTGTGACATGCGATTTAGGGTCATGTCGGCTCACTGAACGAGACTGCTGCGTAGATCCATGGTAGTTGCAGAACCTGGGGTAAAAAGTCGCCAGTTGCCGCCAGTTGCACACGACGGAAAAACGATCGGTTTACTTCCTACTGGCCACCCAAAAAGCGCACGATCTCTGGCAGCAGCAAAAGGAAGTTCGCGATATCTGTTTTGTCTGCTCATGCGCCGCTGTTTTATGAAAGTACGTCTGTGATGCATACCTCGTCTCTCTAAAAGTCAATTATGATGATATGGTTGCGTGAATCGACCATCATATATTTAAATAAAAAGACAATGGGGTAACAGAAAAATCGTAAGAAAAAGAGGTTAGCTAGAAATAAGATCCTACACGTAAAAAATTATTGTTTTAAGATCAGACTAACGATTACATAGATTTTAAAATAAGAAAAGGAAATTTCTTAGAAAAACAATTGTACAGACGAATTACAGTGAGATGAAGTAGTATCGTACACCAATAAAGAGAATTGTTCAGTAATGAAGACGAGAAGGTAAACGTTCTTCAGATATTTAAAAAGGATTATTGAGGAAAGATAAAACTGATTTTCTTGAACTTTCATCAAAACCCTAAAAAAATGAATTGGATAAAAGAGCTAAACCAGATATGGGAAATAGGGATAAAAGAAAAAATCTTAAAGCACAAGCAAAGTTTCAAAGAAATGTTAAGACGCAAGGCTCTCTATTTAGAGGTAAAGAAGAAAACAAGCGAAAACGTATAGAGAGAAGTAATAAGAGAAGAAAAATGAATCGAAAATTAGACGAGGGTTGAGTTAAAAATGTATGAAACGAAGATAATGAGATGTAAGAGGAAGATGACGAGGAGGAAGAGAAAAATCAGAAAGAAGAATGAAGGAAGAGAAAGCTAAAATAAGGACGGGGAAAGGGAAGGGAAGAGAAAAAAGAGAAGAAGTGAAAGGAAGAGAAAATAGGACAAGAAGAAAAGGAAGTGGCAGGAAAGAAAAAGGGAGAACTGAAGAGGAAGAGGAGGGAAAGAAAAGGGGAAAAGTGAAGATGAAGAGCGGAAGGACGAAGAGGGGAAGTAAGCGGAAGGAAAGGGAAAGGTGGAGGAGCAATGGAATAGAGAGGGAAGGAAGAGGAGAAGATTATTCACGAGGGAAAGGAAGTGATGGGGAAAGAAAAAGAGGAGAAGATGGGCGATAAGGGGAAGTAAGTGGAGAAAAAGGTGGGAGGAGGTGATGAACGGGGAAGAGAAGATAGGAATTGATGGAAAGGAAGTAAAGGAAGAAAATATTTTGGAGGAAGGGAGTGGACGAGGGGAAGGAAGAGCAGGAGAAAGCAGAGGAGGGGAAGGGAGAAGTCGAAGCGAAGGATCGGGAGAGGTGACTTAGGGCATCCACTGATGTCACTGCAGTGCCTCTGACCGGTTCGAGACCTAGGTTGAATTCAGTCGCTGCCTGGAGGGAAAGTTCTAAAGGCAGAAGATAAAAGATTGTGGAAAGAAAGTGGAAGAAGGAAGAGGAGAAAGAAGAGAAGGAGCAGGGGGGAACACCTCGTGAGGACTCGTGTTCTCCCCGCCTTAGCGGCTCGTGAGTGCGATGCAGCCTTGGACCGCCGCTGGCGGAGGCGCAGCGGTAGAGGGGCGGGCGGCAGAGGCGCGGCCCCAAAGGTTAATCTCCCTCTCCCACCGCGGGACGCACGCGCGACGCCAAACTGACACACTGATTACCCCACCGGAACAGGCGTCGCACGGCGCCACGGAAATAATGGCGCCTTTTTCTCAGATCGGTGCATTAAAGTTGGAATTTGGCATTGCAAACACCAGAGTTACGCACGCGCCATTTATTTTGCTTATGGAGTGGAATATGTTCTGATCAGCTTTCTTATTTAGCATATTCCTTAAGCCTCTGCCAAGGATAATTGAGTTAAAGTCATAGATCTTCCCTGTTGCCTTTGACGGAGGAAAACAGGGATATTCTGTTCTATGAATTCGCTTATGAGGGGGAGACATCATGCGAACGTGTTATCATGAGGTCATCCGCTGTAGGAGTTGTTAATATAGTACATTTGTATACTATTTGTGCATTACAGTTGTGACATTGCCTTCGTTCTGCTTTAGAGGTCGCATTACTTCGGTAATATCTTAAAAACATTTTTGGTTCACTCCGCAACAGCGCCATGAGTTGATAAGGCATTCATCTGTGATGCAAACATATTCTCCCAACATTCAGACACATACAAGAGGGAATCACATCCCGTAATTATCAATACGTGCACTGCCTAAATAGTCTAGCACCGAGAACGGTGAAAAGGAACGCGAGGAGAAGACATTTCTAATTAGTGCATAGTGTCTCTGACGTCAGGGGGGAAGCCGACCAAAGCAATTCAGGGCGACCTTGGTTGCAGAGCGCAACAGCGACTTGCAGCGCCGCGTTAGCAGCTCTGTTTGCCGAGCGATAGACGATCAACCTTGGATGATGTATTACGGGGAGGCACGCGGATGCAGAACTTGGAAGGAACGGAATTGAACTCAGAAGACGATCGCGAGGGGAAAGCGGTAGTGAATGATAATAATGCGGTGAATGCGTTAGACAAGTGTGTTGTTTCGAATACCATTGTAATAATAATACTTAATAATTAAAGGTAAATAAATAAATAATAATAAAAATAATGTTTATCAGGTACAATTTTGAAACATAAGCACGAAGGATACGGCTTTCATGAGTTTCCGAAGTATTATATCAACAAACTTCGTAATATCTTTTAATTTTTTACTAAACGTATCACTTTATTCTTCATTTATTATTTTCACAATCTATTCATTCGTACTCTAATTTCTTTCGATAACTAAATTCATGTGATATTCAATATAGTGAATCTCGTTAAATCTTCATTCCTTACACTACGAACTTCAAATCTAAGAAAACTCTCACTATTCACAACGCATTTTAGTTCATTTCCGAAGTATTAATCCACTTTATCAGTGGACAAATTAAGTGCTTCATCGTGCCATTTTCCCTTTCAATCCGGTACATTCACTTCACTCGTAAGCATCGAGTGGCTTGTGCTTGCTCGAAAAGTGAAGTCTTTTATTTTATCCGTCGAAATCCTCCGTTATCTTGCGAACAACTGCACTGAGCGGCTGGGAATCGCGTTACAAGCGGCTCTGGCGGCCACAAATCGTGCCCAATTACAACGCGCGGGGAGTGGGGCGACGGGCGCGGAGGGTCGGGGCGGGATAAGGTGGAATAGGGTGAAGGAGGAGGGGTGAGGAGGAAAGTGGGAATGGGAGAGAAAAGGGGGAAGGGGAGGGGAATGTTTGCAACATGTGGTGGTGCAGTGGGGGGCGG
>BOPP01000168.1:1352829-1392718 GCA_017312745.1 Gryllus bimaculatus
GGCAATGACAACATCTTTAATTATTTTAAAAATGCCAAAGATATCCTACCACAACACCTATAAAATAAATGGAATCCATGTCGTATGCACTCAAGAACTGGATGGTAATTCAAAAACTTGTGAGTATTAATGTAGAAACTACTAATACCAATTGTTTGGTTAACAGCAACAACACAAATTAGCAAACTAAATGCCAATGTGATACAATGAATTATTTAGTACGATATATTGATAAATATACTACAATAAATTGGACTGACTTCGTTCGCCAATGTCCAAGGCAAGGGTTTGACCGTCTTTTTTCGCGATGAACTTAAAATATCACTATGCCCTACCAACATCACAGAATTTCGAGCGCATTTTACGCCAAAAACCTACACGGCTTTTTTTATCCATTTCTCTCGCGTAACTTCTATTAAAGTACTATTTCCACTTCATTAAATACTTACATTCCACACGTGTTTCATTTAACCACATGCTTTAGATGTTTGACAAAAAATTTCTCCTGCATAAACTAATATGTAGGGGCCTGGAGACTTACAATATACTGATTTTTTTGCGATACCTTTGCAACGACATGAGGGAACTTCGTAATTTCATCTCGATTATTCGAAACAGGACGACTTTTAGCAGCGACATTTTTTAAGCGCAACAATTCAAACCGCAATATGCGATATTCGACGACGTAAACATGCACAATACAAACGTGGCAATTCGAATTTTACATACAACATACCAGAACAGTTCGAATATTAGGAAGTGGTAGATTTCCTTGAGAGAATATTCATTCCGAGAGTTTTGTCATGTCCTGAATTTAGAAATTTACTTTTGAAACTTTCCCCAGTATATTTCAACTACAAGTTGCAAGCAAAATACGTACCAACCCTCGAATGGAAAACTACGTAGGATCGTTTTGAGGCCAAGAATTAAATTTCAATATCACATAGATAAATTATGAATAAATTGAGGTCTCCAATAGAAAACCATTGTAGATCACACGGCCAAAGTGATTTTCCATGACACGATGGGATTCCTAGACTGGGCCTATCAGCCCCGTCCGGGAACTCTCCCGTGTAGTCATGGAAACATCCGTTTCTTGTCTTGCAATGTTAATTACTATTCCGTCACTATGAAATAACAGTGTTCTCATTGCTAACGTGGTAAATACCATTACGTCACTGCCATCTTCGCTGCTATTTCATCAACCATTACCTTTTTGAATAGTGATAATAAACTATTATTTATAAACATATATTTTTAACTACATAATGTTGATGTTAAATTTATTTTTGAAATAATACTCTTATTATTTATGATTGTGCCAAAGCATAATCCTTATAACCACACGTATACTGGATGAGTGTTGAATAGTGCATTATTTTAGAACTGTGACACGAGGTAGAAGGAGATGCACAGGAAATGGTAGATTCCCGAGGAAACCTGCTATGAACTCACTTTGTCCACCACATATACCGTGTGCACTTACCTGGATATGAACGAAGGTCCCAGCGGTTGCGGTTCGAGTGATCTGACCACCAAACCACGAGCTGCCCCACTATAAGAATATTGAAGGCAATAAATAGTGTGAGAATATAATTACCTTTAGCGTCAAACCAAAAATGAAACCCAGTGCCACCTAGTAATAGAATTATATTTTATCTGTTCAATGCAATGTAGCTTCGTCAAACAATATTAGCATACGCGTCTTCTTATAAACATTGTCATGGCGATCTCCCTTTAGACGTTTACCTATTTATTGGAGGTATTTAAACACAGGAGGTCTTGTGGCGATGTAGAACGATGCCACAATAGAAAGAGTAAATCGCATTAATCCTGAAGCGGGAGCGCGGGCGAATTGCGTTCACCGGACAGACCTTTTGCTCTCTCAGTCCTGAAACATTCAACAATACTTCACAACACTCTTGGAATCTTTCTATCGACATCTGTTCGTATCCGCAGGGTTGTTTTGGTGACGGTCGAAGATACAGGATTTCAGTTTTATCTTTATTTTCTGAAACTCTGCATTTTGTGAACAGAATTCACCACGCGCTTGGTAGTAGAAATATAATTTTTACGTGTAATTACTTTTAATTCTTGTTTATAGTTGCATTTTGGAAGAGCAGTTAAGACATTTTTAAGACATCTGTTTCATATCAAATAAACAGATAGAAAATAGAAAATTCATTTCCGAAAGAGAACGTGGCATACGTTGTAAACACAAGGAAATCCAAATTACTACCATAAAGTGAAATATTTATGTTCCAAAGTGTAATATAAGTTGAATGTAAATAACATTCACATTTTACATATGTGTGCATTATGTAAATAACATTCACATAATGCACACATGTGTAAAATGTGAAATGAATATGTAATCTCTTAAGGAGAAGAAGAATCTTAGTTATTTTAAGTGTAGACTCATTTAATGATTATTTATTTATGTTACTAACATTTAAAAACTATTAATAAATGTTTGTAATATTACATTTTGTAAACCACACGTACATAATTATGTTCTATTGTTTCTATTAGATAAGGCAACAATACTGGTTACCACAGAATTAAAAGCAATTTATTTTAACATAATTTATTTTTGTTTCTTAACTCAAATTTCAAAATAAAAAACTGGTAATAATAAAAGAGCAATTCACCGCACGCCTGGTATCACAAGATAAAATGGTTGTCCCGCTCTATGGTTAAATTATCAGTCATCAAAAACTACTCTAAAGCGTGATAGTAGCGTGGGTCTTTTAAGGGCATATGACGGCATCAAATTAACAATAATAACATGAGTTGCTCCGCTATCAAAACAATAAAAAAATTTATAAGTTATCAATGACATCCACTCTAAAGCACTTTAGTAGCGTGTCTCTCTTCACGGTAAACGACGGTAATAGTACACCTGATTAACAATAATAACAGGCAATCATATTGTCAGCACCGTGAATGCAACAGTCATCTTCGCGTCGACCCCGCAGGCCTTTACATTATCATCATCACTGTCAGGGATTTTGGCTTGCAGTACCTCTAACAATCCCTTAATACTTTATGCCCATTATATTCATTAAAACTCCTTACCATAATCTACGCCGTTGATTCGTAAACAATTTTGATTAGGATACTTTTTATGATCTGTTTTCCAAAACAATATTTTTAATTAAAAAAATTGTAATATGTGTAGTTGTGGCAATATTATGCACACAAGTAATTTGTATCCTCAAGTACAAAATAATAAAAATAT
Organism: Gryllus bimaculatus; assembly: GCA_017312745.1. NCBI lineage: Eukaryota > Metazoa > Arthropoda > Insecta > Orthoptera > Gryllidae > Gryllus > Gryllus bimaculatus. Next base: position 1,356,071 of record BOPP01000168.1, read on the forward strand.
AATCGTTAATGTGGGTAGAAAATGTGATATAGTACAAATTACAGTGTCATCATAAGGATTAGATAATTGAACAAAGAATAAACAAAAATCACTAGGATGTTAATTGATTGAAATTTAAGCAAATTAAAATAATCTTAACAGTAAACAAGCAGTTACAAGAAAATACCATTTTTTTTCGCGCATACGCCAACTCGGATATACGCATAGAAATATATGTTTATGCACCAAGGGCGTTGTAATTGTTCTAATGACTGGATGGAGACCAAACGACTGACCGAGAGCTTTTTGTCGCCCGAAATAAGATACTATTAGATTTTATTTTTTCGCTCATAGAAGATATTCTTTTTCACCCAATTTTAATTATTCAGATTGGCTTATTTACTAATTAACTAGATCTTAACTTGACTCGGTTTACCTATTTACATCCCCCCCCCCGTTTTCTCCTTTCATAATTCTCTGCATAAGAGAACGTGAAGCATCACTCAACTGTTTTCATATTTCCGTCGAAATCGTGACCCTCTCCATCGAGATGTGTTACGCAGCTGATATCGAGCTCTGTATCGAAGGCAATTACAAGCTACACAGTATCAGTAAAAAATGAATATATTTTTTACAACAGAGAGCAACGAATTCTAACCCCTTTCTTTCGTGCCCTCCATGTTCCTCGGACACAAGAGAAGCAACTTTCAATTTTCGACCGTCCTGCTGCGGCTGTCGTTGGCAGGGCAGGCGGCCTCGCTGCAAACAGGGCCTTCAACTTTGTCTCGTGACCCTGACAGGAGCAGCGAGTGCCGTTTAACAATGTGGTTCTGGCTCTGCTTGGGCTCAGTTAACACGCTCAATCCCTCTCATTCATTCGACTCGACCGAGGCCTCACACCAGACTACCTAATGGCTCCCTATTAATCCCTTTTCACCACTATTTCATAATAATTTCGTGCCGTTACGGTGGTTATTTCGGGAGTTTAATATTTACTAGCTACTGCATGTATGTGGTTTCATCTATTCTACGGATGTTGGTTCATCCATATTAATAAAAAGAAGATTTAAATTTCACCGCTTTTATTCTATAGAACTCTAAAGCTTCAATAATGCTCTAATTTTTACGACCAAGTCAATGAATCACGTGACCTCATGAAATGATGCGAAACAAATCATATTTCATATATATAACCGTTTTTGTATTCATTATATTTATACAATTTAAAAACTAAAGTCATTCAATACATTTCTTTACATGGAATTAAAATAGATGTCTGACAAGCTCTAAGTAACTTCCAAGCACTTCCATAATTAAAGAAAGCGAAAATCCAATAATTTAACATATTTCAGGACTTATTAAAATAATTTTAACTAAATTAACCTTGGAATTAAACCCTGAATAAGTGACTCGTTGCCAATAGCCAACCGAGCAGCCCGATAATAGAGCTAACGAATACCTACCTTGTAACAACTGTCGTATTTACGACTGAGTAGACACCTATCCAAGCGTTAAAAACTTTTTACCATTCCTGCCAGATGTGCAATTTAATTATTGCATTGCTAAGTTACGAAACCCACTAAGTTCACACTGCTTCCATCTGCCAAGGGCAGTCACAATCTAATTTTTAAAGTGTTACAAAGTTGTACTTCAAGAGAAAAGCGAATCAGAGATTAAGAGAAGTTCGTTAATATGCTCAGGAATTTTCCAAAAGAATGTCGCCTACTCGCCAACTAGTAATAAAATATTTAATGATGATATAAATTAATTTTAACTTTACGCTCATTTCTCGCCACCATAGCTGTCACTCTTCCTGAGATGGGAGTGAATTAAAGTTTAAAACGTTAATTGAATATTATTCTTTAATTTTTTTTTTAATTTTTAAAAAAATTTTAAAAAAATTTTAAAAATGAAATAGAAGATCTTGTTGTGGAAAATGGAGGAAAAATTAAAGGGGTAAACAAATATAAATACCTTGGTGTACTTTTTAACAATAAGGGAAATAGCCATGACAAAATTGAGAGACGGAATAAGCTTGGGGAAAAGCTTGACACGAAGTCATAAACTCTGTCTAATTGGAACAAAACCATCACTAGACACTATCTAAAAGACGTCTTTTACTCCTAGCTAAGTTAAGAGGTTTACAACATTACGGTTCAGGAAGTCGTTGAGATTCGAAAAAGAACAAAAGGAAGCTGCTGGCCTTGAAAATGGGACTACTGGCGTACAAGCTGCTAGTTATAGCAGCGTTGACAGATCAGGAACGACGATATAAGAAAATAAAGATGGATGTCAAGAAATCTATCCTAGACGAAATAAGAAAAAAAACAAGTCGTCTGGTCACGATTTCATGTTATGCGAATGACAGACGAAAGATGGCCAAAAACGAGTCCTGAAATGGGTGCCGACAGAAAGACGAAGAGAGAAGACCCAGACTTGCATGCAGCAGGAGTGGCAAGAGGCTATACGGCAAGAAGAAATGGCCAGATGATCTATATGGTCCAATAGAGAGGCAGGAGACTGAGAGGGAGAAACGGCGACAGCTGTGAGCAACTCCGTACTATATATATATATATATATATAATTTTTTTAAACATTCATTATCATTCCTATATAATGTAAGTCATGCAAACTTGAAAACACAAAAATATTCAAATGTACGAAATCTTAAATTTAATTTTTAATTTCACACTAAGAAAGTCTAGAAAAATATACATTCAAAATTCAACAAACAAATATTAACAAATAAAAATTAACAGAGGCAATTAATGAATATGAAAGCAAAGAACATACGCAGTTACTGTTTCAATTGCCAAGTCTGCAACAAGAGGATCTCCTAAGTCTTGTGAAGAGGGAGAGAGAGTCTTCATGTCAAAAACTGATTCTGTTCCGAATCTCTTTTAGTCCGAAAATCTAAGATCAACTAATTTGGTAATTCGTTTCTAGCTAACGCAATTGGTTATCCATAAAATCAAAAAGGGAAAATGTTATAATATAGTGAATAATTAAATTAATTTTCAGTCTTGTTGCACGTCATATTGCCAATATGAGTATTGTTTTTTGCCACTTTACCATGATGTATACTTAATGCCATGTCAGTTTTAACCAATGACGAAGCATTGTCAACAAAATGCTATTCACGTCTTCACATGTACGAACTAAAAACCACAATGTCATTACTATGGGGTTCAACACAGGGCTTGAATAGTCAACAAAACAATGTTTCAATAACAACCATGACGTAGAAAGATTAACATTAGGAATGATTTCCTCATATGCATCCCGTGACTCTACAAAACGTATTATTTCTCCTTTCTACTTTACGAGTGAAAAGGCACGATTCTGGTAGAAACAGAACAGTTATTACGTGTGGGTATAATTCTTTATTCACATTTATTTCAAAAAGTGATTCTCTACAGAAGTAAGCGTTCTCTATAAAATTGTAAAAAATAAATTATTTCGTCTGAAGGACAACTCAAGAATGCAAATATTTCAAATTTGTCAGTGATGGGTGCGCAAATGTTGGTTGTAATTAATGAATGCAAAAAAAACTCCTCAATTGTTGAAGTCAAAAATGAGATTAAAAATCTTCTCATATCACTAATAGCTAACATTTTGATATGAGCAAATATCACATTAGAAACAACCTCAAATGTAGCAAATAGTGACATTTTTTATGACTTAACTGATTCAATTAAAACGTAACAATATTTCACATTATTTCTATAGATGATACAGGACATTTGTAGTGCACTGTTAATTGTCTCCAATCTAATTTGACAGGCTTAAAGATCTGTAACAATCTGAAAGCTGGAAATATGCCTCTCATTTGTATTAAACGTCTATGTTATCAACTGATTGTAATGGAAATTGTGTTGTCGTTGGAGAAACGTCAGAAAATATACTGATGAACAGAACGGAAGATGATAAACATCCGCACGAAAACTACGAAATATCTTTTCACGCCGTCACAACTCCCGCGCAAACGCCATATTTCACCCTCGACCGAGCGCGTCGCCCACTCCCGTTTATTGCTCTGCCACTCACATCGCAGTGACATCGCCGCGGGGCGCGCCACGAGCGGGAAGGGAGGCTGCGAGAGGGCTGGTGCGCAGGTAGGCGCCGGGCTTCGCCGGGCTTCGCCGCGCATTGAGGCGCGCTCCCGCGGGGGGGGCGTGCGTTACAAAGGTCCGAGAAAGTCCGCGGCGCGGGGAGCGCTTTCCCACAGCTGAATGCCGTCAGCGGAGTGGGCGGACGGAGGGCGGGAAGGTGGGCGTGAGTGCCGCGCGCGCTTCCTGGCTCGGGGCGGGGCGTGCGGGGGCGGGCACGGGCACCGGAAGCGGCCTTCCGCGCCAAGCCGCCTGCGCGCGCAGCGGGGCCGCTACCCGCCGCACTGATTTCAGTGGTGGTGGAGGCGCGGCGGGTCGGATGGGTCCCGCTACGCTGCGTTCGTCACCCCCGCTGCCGCCAGGTGAGTGGTCCCGTTACCCGACGCCCGCACCGCCGCCGCCGCCGCCGCCGCTGCAGCGTCCTCCCGCAGCTTACGCAACCGCGGGCGGTGACGTCACGCGCGCCGGGATGCGTATGTATGGGCCGCCATGCAACATTCATGGGGCGGCGGCCGGCGCCCGCGGGGACTGCACCGAGCCCACGCACGGCGTAATTGCGATGCCCCTTCGTAGCCTTATGGCAATACGTGGAGGCGGCGAAGGATTTTGAGGGGTTGGGGCCGGGAGAGGTGGCACAGGGCATCAACCGACGTCACTGCACTGGATCCTTGCTTCGAGTCCTGACACTAGCTAGGCGGTTAGGTCGAATTCAGTCGTTCTCTGTTGGAGAATTCTAGCAGCCATTTGCTCTCATCGGAAATTTTCCGTGGTTCCTCACACCAACACCAGGCGAATGCCGGAGCAGCACCTAAGCAAACGGGCCACGTTCGATCATTCCTTCCTTTTCCTTATCCTATCTTCTCCCCTTACATACACACAGTTACACTAACATGCACTAGTCCACCACTCATGCCGGGAGGCCAGTGGGGAGCTAAGAGCTTGTCCGGGCTGGAGCGGTCCCCTGCTGGTGGGAGATATCTGGTTGGGGAAAACACGGCTAGCCAACGGTAGGTAAGCTCCAGATCTCGCAATTCAGCGGGGAATATCACCTTAGAATAGCTCCAAACAGGTACTACACTTACGGAAGCAATGACGCATTAGCAATTGACACATCCGAATCACTGACAATAAATCACAGTTGGATTGGCGATGTTATTATATAAAAATATCATGAGTGGCACGGATACGAGACAACCCTGAGCAAACCTGTCGCGATGCCTCTTGGTCCAACACTAATTTTGCATGGCTCGTCCGGAATTTGAAACGTGCTCTCCTGACGAGCTCTCTGACCACTACAACATAGGTCGCCCTGGAATAGGGTGCGCAGTGGCATAGCCAGAATTTCCTTTCGTGAAAGTATCCATAAGCGCACTTTAGTCCTGAAAGTTCTTCTGCCCATAATGGCGGACTCCATATTCCTGTTTCGAAATTGTGACATATTTTTATTAAAACAAGATATGAAAAAAAGTTGATTGGAATAACTTACCGGCATTCTTCAAACTGCAAACAAAATGTGCTTCCAAATTTTTACTGCAGAAGCAGAAAACTACAGCACAAAATTCAGTGTATTTAAAAAAACATTCAAAAGGGGTTTTAGAATCATACCCTACTTGCAGATATGTGTCTACTCATGAGCTCTACTTTTCTTCTTTAATCTTCTTTTTTCCCTTATTTATATGTTATTTTAACTTCACTTTGTATGTTTTCCTTGTTTCTTGTTTCCCTCTTTATTTACAGCTTATTTTATCCGCTTATCTTTTCAAATCTTTTTCAGGAGAAAGGGCAAGGCAAGGCTCGTGCTCTCCCCAGTTTCTCTCAGATGAGATGGTAGAGAATTTGGGAGAAGAGGAACTGTTACTTAGATAAGATGTCGGGTAGGTAACGATGGCAGCATTTGATGGGCTTCTTTGTTTAGGATAATGCAAGTTAATGAAAGAGAAGGGTGAATGATGGGTGATTTTTTTTTGTGGGGGGGGGGAAGAGATCAGGTAATTTATTTTAATTTGCGATTGTAGATAGATAAGATGCAAATAGATTGATATTGGTTAAGGCTATATAAATATCTATGTGCTCAGATAAATTGAAAGTTTATACATACATACACACACAGGAAAGTGTACACAAATGTCGTGAAGTCAGTGATAGTGAAGTTTTTTTTGTTAAGATCATGGAGGTCGGGAGAATGAAGAATACAGATATTACAAGTCCGTTCAAATTTCATTGAAATCACGAAAATTATTTTATTTTATGATCCACTAAGTCAGGTAGAAAATATTTAGAATCTACAGAATAAGTGTGGTTAAGAATACAATTTTTAAATTAGGGACATGTATCATTTCGTCAGGAAGTGAAGGTGTTGTTAATTGTATTACCTATGTCAGGGTGTATTGATTTGGATTAGTTATTATTTATGTAAGTTTTCTTATTTTTCCCCATTCTAACACTTTTATACAAGGAATATTGATATTAGGCGTCTTGGCTGTAAAGTATGTAAAAGAGTATAGTATTCGTTTCATTTAAAATTATTTTATATTATGAAATATAGCGTAAGTAAACGGCCCCAAATGTTTATACTACAGAAATGTGAGTAGAAGATTCAACAGTTTTATATTTACTAGTAAATACCGTTGGAGACACACTTGGAGTAAAGGGAAGCGATTCAGCTTCCAGAGACTACAATGATCAATAAGACACGAACCCATGAGTGTTCCAAAAGACTAAGACAAGAATTGATCTTAGTATGCCTAGTAGGTTCGCATGAAACACAAACACAACAACACATGAATAGGTGTTGCACAATGCCGATCCGAGTCTCGGGTTGCATAAAATTACATGAACGAGACACGAGACTTCAAGGTTTAATCCAGTCACATGTTCCAGGCAAGGCACTCTAATCACCTGCCCTCAAGGATCAACGGAGATATATATCTGCCAGGAAATAGTGCATGTGAAGGCCAAGTAAGAACGTCTTCACCATAAAAGACGCCACGGGGAAAAACCAAAGTGAAGTGTGGAGTGTCCTCTGAAATAGATTATTACATGGCATTAACTGTCAGGCAACTGAACTCTCTATGATTTAAGACGCACGAAAGAAATGAGATGTTTTCTTTCATCATTTCATAATACAATGAATTGTTTCATGGCATATAGTGATGGTTGGTGTTGATTAACATTAATTAGAATGCTCAAGGCGGAGAAAGAAACACTTTTTAAAGAAAATGTACTTAACTTTCTACATTCATAAATTTTAATTTATGACAAAATTGAGTAATGTTAACTTGTACCAATTAAAGCAAGACGTCTGCATGCCTATACAAAACTCATTCCTGCAACATGTCAGAGGAATGTATTTCATTTGTCGTAAGAGAAGACGATTAAAGAGGCATTAATTGAAGAAAGGAATGTAGAGTTGACGTTCTTACAACTGCATTTGACTCTAGGTGCATAAACTTTCGAAACCTGTATGAACTAAAGAATGAAATGAGGAATGAATAGTGCAGAGGAATAAGAAGCAATTACGTCAAAGGAATGTTTAGAAAAACTTACGAGCAGAAAAAAAAAAGAAAATGAAACGAGCTTCACAAGGCCGAGAGAGACAAGAAAAGAAAGGAAGCAATCTATCGAGAAATAACATATAAAAATCATAAAAAGAATCGCAGGAACGTGAAGTAAAGGAGATTCGAGAAGAAAGTCACAGAAGAAAATAAAACGCGTCTTAAGAAAGAAAGTAAAACTCGGAGAGAGGCTGAGAAGAAAATTACCCAGAAAGCATTCACTCCCGTGGAAGCGCGGCGGTTGACCATACTCGTCGCTACGCTGATGAAAGAAACATCAAGGAAAAGCGAGAAAGGGGACAGCCGAGAAGAAAGTCTGAACGCGTCAGAAGAAGAAAAGTAAAAGCCACGAGAGAGGATGACACGAAAATCTTCAGAGGGCATTGCTCCTAGTGGTCAACCAGAAGCCTGTGAAAGAAGCATTGAGTGCACGTGAGAGAATATAGATTGGAAAAGAAAGTCCAAAAATGAAATAAAGAAAGGGCACTCAGAGAAAAAAGTAAAAGCCTAGAGAAAAGATGTCAATAGAATCGGGGTGAAGATTCATTGCTTCTTGTGAATTCATTGCCGACGGTCGGACCCGCCAGAAGCGAAAATCATTGAAGGGACGAAGAGCCACCGACCAGAAGAAAGTGCAGAGGCGCCATGCCAAGAAAAAAGTGGAAGCCCGGAGGGTAGATGACTGGACCTTCTCGCAGAGGGCATCGCCCCTAGAGGATCCTCGGCGGTCGTCCGGACGCGTCGCACCGCGTCACAGGCGACGTCACGCCTCCGGCGGCTCCCACGCGCTCACGCGGCAACGCGCGGGCTGGCTCAAGTGCCGGCCGGGCGCGTGGGGGCGGAGGCGGACACGTACACGGAGATGGATATGGAGAGGGGGGTCGACTTGGAGATGGCGGCGGACGTGGAGGTGGAAACGGATGCGAAGAGGGGGGCCGTCGCGGTGATGGAGACGGATGTAGAGAGACAGCACACGCGGAGATGGAGGTGGACGCGGAAATGAAGACGGACGAGGAGATGGCGACGGATATGGAGAGGGGGCCAACGCAGAGATGGAGGCGGTCGAGGAAGCAGATGTGAAGACGGAGACGCGGCTGAGGACGGAAGTGGCGACGGAAGCGGGGACGGAGAGGGAAAAGAGACGCGGGCGGAGGCGGAGACTGAGTGCATGGCGGGGCTGGAGGCGGGGTCAGAGTAAGGGTTAGCATGAGGAAAGGTGCGCGGCGGTCGGGGGCGGGGCGGGGCGCCGCGAGCCGTCAAGCGCGTGAAGGGAGCGCGCGAGCGCAGACGGAGACAGCAGAGCGGAGCGGAGAGAGGAGCAACAGCTGCGGCGGCGGCGGCGGCGGCGCGGCGCGGAGTGGAGGGCCGCACTGTTCAGTGGTCGGGCTAGAGTTCGACGACCCCGCGTCCGTTACTCGCGCCGCCCTCCCGGCCGCCGCCCGCGCCCCGCCGCCGCAGAGCTGCTCCCGCGGGGAACCCACCGCCGCCGCGGAGGGAGGATGGAAGGAGGGGAGGGGAACCCGGCCCCTGCCACCTTCCGCATTGCCGAGCGTGGATCTGTGCCGCGTCGCGTGCGCATGCAGGCGCGCACGCACGCGGGCACCCCCCCCCCCACCTCGCCACCGGCTTCCCCTCCCACGCCACGTCGCGCTGACTGACGCGGTGGGTGCCTCCAGTATCAGCTGCCTTATCATTATCGATGCTCCTCAAACATGCGACTTCCTTTGACTCGCCCTCACCACCACCACCACACCCACCTCCCCCAGGAAACAAGCATGCACTACACTTACGCGACTAATGACCTTAGCAGTTGACGCGTCCGGAATTACTAACAATCATTATCTCTGGAATACTAGTAGTGGGTAAAATTTACTAAAACACAGATATGTATTTATACATAGTCTCTCTGTCGTTATATGCAGAGATCCATCCTTTTTCGGCGTTAATATGTGCTTAATCTCAGTGATGATATTGTATTTTTTTCATACAGTAAACGATTGTATTGAGATCTGTTAGCAAACTTTACTCATCAATAATATTAAGGAGCTTTCATAGAAGACATGGGTGATACCTAGTCTCTTAATAAAGTTGTTAAGCGATACTATAAAAGTTTCTTCAATGTTTAATTAGTACTTCTGGATTCTTTTAATAAAGTTGTCCAGCGATATTGAAATTCCCTCATTCTCATTTACAACCTTCCCTTATTTAAATTGCTCACTTTTGAAGTGATTAAATTTTACCTATCACTAGTAATAAATATCAATGTTATAGCATTCTAGAGTTAACGACATGCTTTAAGCATTATTTTCCGCTTAGCAACAACAAATCTTTCTGCTTTTATACCTCAAATGTCTTTAATGAATTGTATACCAACTTTCGTCAAGTGTTTTCTGTTATAGCAGTAAGCAGAGCACATCACGTACATGGTGCAGCGTAATAAATATGTTTCCGATTCCCTGTCACTGTCGGTACCTCCTTAGCATGCATTCTGACCGAAATGTGTGGATCGTTATACAATAGTGAGAGCCATGTAGAACCTAAGTTCAATACTACTACCATTTCATTATACGATGACACTGTCCCCACCCGCGTACCTCTCCCATTTTAGCTTAATCAGTTATCTGTTTGAGTACGTATCGACACTAAAGCATGGACTTAGTGCTGTCATTTTTTTTCCAGCCTCTCATTCCACCCACGCCTTTGGCTCAACTGCAGTGGTGCGGATAGCCATCTCCACACCAGCAGCTGAAGCGCGCCGCCACAACAAAGTCCGGCTCGGCGCAGAGAGCTTTGAACGGAGAGTGGGCGTGAAGTCTTTTAACGGAGCACCGCAGCTACATCACGAAAGGTTATGGCTCCTCCACCACTCGTGCTAAAGCGTTGAGGAACAAAGCGGGCTAAGGAGGTTCACGTTAGTGGCGGCGGTTCTTTACGAGAGTAGTGTGGTTGGTTTATGACGAGATTTGCAAGGCAGCAAAACCTTCCGTGAAGCGCTTACGTTTCTTCATGTTTCAGTGGATCTCACTTATTACAATGACTAAAAATTAGTGTAACTGTATATAATAATAATAATAATAATAATAATAATAATAATAATAATAATTACTAATATGTTAGAATATAATTTTCGATTTCGTGAGTTGGGTTAGAAATAAAACAGAGAAATAATGAATGTAAGCGTTTCTATTATCGAAATATATTTTTGTCACAAATTATGCTGTTATAAAGCCCTGTACATATCGTGTAGCTTACAAATAGAGTATGATATTTTATTTATTTTATTAAAGTGAGAGCTTTATATTTAAATCGCAAAGGGGTTTTGTTTAGAAATAAATTTGAATTTTCTACTTCATCAAATTTGAAAAGGTAGCATATGGGGTTTTCTTCCTTTCATTACCGATTAATAGTTCAAACATTAAATTTTTATAAAATCGAATGAACGCCTATCTGAATTCTTATGTCCATTACATTTTATGGTTGTTTCGTCTTCAAATAGGTCTTGATCTAGGACGAGTAAGAGAGTTTGAGATTGGTGTTAGCGAAGCGAAGATATATTTTTTTAGTTTAGCAATTGAAAAAGCGTTTTTGTATGCAGTGATAAGAGAGTATGTAAATAGAATGTAAATAGAATGTACAGCAATAGTTCGAAACTATTGGGTATTTAAAAAAAATCAATGGTTAGAATTCTACGCTCGTATATGGTACATAACATTGTTAAAAAAAGGTGAATAGCAGTATTTTCTTCTACAGTCTACAACAATATAGATGTAGTACATATCTTGGTAAGTACAAAATATTTCCAAAACGTGTTTAACTCTGTGTTTACAACGATTACAGATTGTAAGGTTTCAAAATTTGTAAATCTCCCTATTTTTATTAGTTTTGGAGGATTAGTCCTGAACGAACGTAACAATATTTTAGAAGAGTTTCGATTTTCATTTTAGTGCATTGTGATGTATTTTTCTATGTTAACTAATATACAGTTCGCGCTTTTGTGTGATAAAATCTCAGAATCTCAACTAGTTTTAAAATAAAACGTCATTCATCAATTAACGTTTTTAGAAACACCAATAAAGTTGAAATAAAGAAAACAAAAAATCTTCAAAAGAAAGATTTAAATAATTATCAGGAAATATTTACTGAAAACATGTTATCTCTTTCCTACTTCCTATAAGTAGGCAAATATTTAATAAATATTGAGTCGAATAAGTAAATAACACACATCACAATATTTTAAATAAACAACACATTTTATTTTTATAGAAATCGGGGTGAAATATTTTCATCATGGATGGTGTAATGCTTTTCTTTAATTGCTCTATTATTCCATTATGTCAGCATCTTTTATGAAATGCGAAAAATCTTTAAATGGTGTATTCTCATTATTATTGTTATTATTGTTATTATTATTATTATTATTATTATTATTATTATTATCATTTACTTGGCTGTCCGGGTGACGCCCCGTCCATGGCGAAGGTGCCGACGTTTCGGTCTCCATTCTGCGACCTTCCTCAGGGCGTACTGTATTATTATTATTATTATTATTATTATTATGCAATAAGTTGAGTTAAGAGCACTGCATTCATTCAACCACGTTATCATTCCTTTTCAAGATACTTTCTTCTCACATACGTTTTCTCTCTTACAGCCGCTCAGAAGAAAAGTTGTTTGCAACGTTCAGCTGCTCAGGTTTTCATGCATTACGTGGCATGTGGCCTTGATTCAATGCTGCACTCCGGAGTTGCTTTAGTTGCTCTTGCCAACAAACAGCGCGGTTGTTTTAATGCCATCTACCAGTTTTACTCAGGATTTCGATTAACGAAATCGAAGAAATTAAGGGCGCGCGGTAGTTTTTCATTCATGTTATGTGTTTTGCAGAGACTTTCTTCTGCGTCCATCCGACCGTCTTCCGACCCTCCTCCTCCTCCTAACCGCCACCATAGGAACAGTGTAACCTACGGGACCTTGGGCTTGAGTCGTCCGCAGCCGGAGGAGATCCGCCGGAGGGCACACACGGCGCTCACGCGGGCGCTGGGCCCGAAAGGTCCGCGGCTCTTGCGCGAAACCGGCCGGGCAGTGAACTGTGAGGTCCACCGGACGTATTTTGCGCTGAGAGTGCCCAAGCAAGTGGCCTCCACGTTCCGGGCGCTACCGCCGCAGCTTCTCGCAGAGCTCTGCGAGCAGCGGCGTGAGGCTCCCAGCGGGACGAGTGAGGCTCCGCCCGTTACAATTGCCAGGGCACATTGTACCTAGCCGCCACGGACGCTTGGAGCAAAGTCGGCGCTGTGGCTCACAGTGCAGTGTAAATAGTGTAAATAGTGTTTTAGGGTGTATATAGAGTCGTGTGAAAGTGCGTGTGTCAAGTGTAAATAGAACCTAGGGTGAATGTGTGAGTGAATGAAAAAAAAATTATCCAAGAAAACTAAACTAATTAACATGTAGTAAAACACAAATAGTCTTGTGCTAATCTTAGGTTGCCGGCCAAAGTGTCGCCTTCATCCATAGGTTAAGTTAGAAATAAGTTAGTAAGTAAACACTGCCCCCTTTGCCGCATAGGCCAAAGAGCTGCGACGCATGTACCCCAACACGAAAATAAACTCCCGCCTCGCCAGGGTTACTGGTGGGGGGAAAGTTGAAAAACCGTCATCCGTTCCACCAACCCTGCATCAGTGTATCAGTCCGTCTCTCCATCCGTGTGCCCCTCAGTCCGTCAGTCCGTCTGTTTCTCCTTTTGTCTTCTGTGGTCACCTTAAGCACCTAAAGAGTACAGGATTTTAACCTCAAGGAAAATGCCCAGATATGTTGTAATTGTATGCGACGAATTTATATTTGATATTTTCTTTTTTGGGAGTACTTTTTAAGAAGTTCTTGATAAGTTGTAATTTTTGAGAAATTACATCAATTTGTTTCTGTGAAGATGTTTACTAGAAGTGTTTACTCAAATGGGGGCAAGAGACATTTTGCCTTGAAACTAATTTTAAAAAGTTAATTTTAACGATGTGTAAACATACAGAGTAGTCTATTTTATATTAGAAAGCATAGAAGTTTGAATACTTAGTAAGTGGGTCAGTCTGGAATCCTCCCTACCTCCCCTTATCTACGCCCATACCTCGGGTCTTGGAACGTTCGCGTTCATGTTGGAAAGGGAAAGATGTCCTGCTCGTGTTCCCGCCACTTCCCTCTCAACTAAGGATGTGTGATATACCTTAAATGCCATATTGATCGCGTATTACTTATCCCTTCAAGCTTACTGTGCTGTTGGTCGTGTTAATTACCCACTCCATTGAATAGATAAAGTTCGACACGAACACCAATTCCTCCTTCTTGAGGAAAGGATTTACGCTCTCTCACACGAATGTTTTGTCTCCTTCCCGCATTTCAAGACACAAACAAAAACGTGTCATATTTTGATACCATCTCTTTGCTGGTTGGTCAATCTGTTTTCTTAGTTTTGTTGAAACGTCAATTTAATTTGTTCATGGAGCAGTTAATTTGCGAGTATTTTCTAACACATCTTTTTTTCATGTAGTGAAGTGGATAATTAACATAATTCCTTTCACTCTTCCTGCTTTTCCTCTTATTGTATTACATTCACGCTATATAATGCAATAATGCGTCGCGGAGTCTCAGAGACTGAAAGGGAGTCTTCGAGATAACAAAGCTTTTGATCCAAATCTATCTTTGTACGTTTATGTGAGAGTTTTCATGTCTTAACATGCATGTAACTCATTGAAAAGTGCAAAAAATGAAGAAGAAGAAGAAGAAGAAGAAGAAAAAGAAGAAGAAGAAGAAGAAGAAGAAGAAGGAGAAGAAGAAGAAAAAGAAGAAGAAAAAGAAAAAGAAGAAGAAGAAGAAGAAGAAAAAGAAGAAGAAAAAGAAGAAAAGTGTGAGTACTGAAAATAAACTTTCATTTTCGATTTCTGTGATAAAATTTTGAACTTTAAACTTGAAACTAAACACCGAAACTGATACACATTAAAGCAATAGTGTACACAATTTTGAGTTCTATTTCTGATGTACCTACTATGTTTGCTAGATATGGTTAACTTTTTTGAAGACAGTAATGCAGAAAAATTCTCGTGATAGAGCAAGGAAAGTAATGGAGACAGTAGAAAAAAGTAAATTTCGTCTTTAGAAGACTAGTAGTATAGTTTATATATTTACTCCTAATGAATTTGCCCTGTAGCGCTGTGAACCATTTAGTTTTCTTCTCGCATTACTACTCTTGATCTAAAGAGGAAATATTGCAATTCTTGAGCAAAAAGGGGTGATTTTTCAACAGAGAATCTCTTATTGAGGGTCTCTGATACCGAAAATGTGAATAAGTATTCCTTATATATTTAGGAAATGACATTATCTACCATGTTTAGTCAGAACATACGTAAAGTGGGTTGGAGATGACAAAAAATTGGTCAACAGAAAATAATCTGTCCGTGAACGTTAGATGCCACAGCGTGGGCAGGTTCTCGCCAAAATTGATATTGCCCAAACATTATGGCTGATGTCCCAGGTCCTTTAATTTAAAACCGATATTTTGTTTTGGAGGAGGGGTGTTTTCTTTAATTTTTCTCGGATAGAGCAGAGTACCTTTTATAAAGTGAACCACATTCCAGTTTTACTAAATTCTCTAAATGATCGAAAATTGTAAAAACTAATTTTTTCAGTGACTTCTCACAACTACAACATAAAAAATATCGATTTTTCCTTCATGAAATATATTCTTAAATATAACATCTTTAAATAATGACATGAAAAGTGTTCTGAAGGTGCGAGGAACTTTTGCGTAAATTTGAGTGACCTCACAAACAATGTGAGAAAGTATGTGAAGCAGCAGCATCAACGTGTTTATCTAAACTACACTTTCGAGAAAATATTTTCTTTTCTTTTAGCATTAAACATTACTACATCATTTAACTTTTCTCAGATTACATAGCAAATTACATAGCAGAAAAAACTCATTTCAAATTAAATATTATCATCTGTGTGTCTAAATTTGACTTTCATAATGTATTCTCTCTGATAATCTCAGTATTGCAGCTACTACCTGTTTCTATTTTATGATTGTACAAGTATTTCAATTTATGAAAAAGTAAAGTACTACAACAGATACACTACTACATAACACTACTACGACAGATACTACTACAGATACTATTGTAACGTATTAGCCAGCGTGCCTCATGGCAGCTATTTGGGGACGCTTGGTTGCGGATTAGTCTCGCCACAGGATGTAGGGTTTTTCCGTAAAGGGAAGAACGCGGAGACGGGAGACACAAGGCTTTGGGTGTCTTCCGGCTTATAGAAGCTTTTCACTGTTATAATAAGCGAGGGGGTGGCGTGACGTAGGAGGTCACGTGGGCCTCGCATATATAACAGAGTGTACGGAGCCAGTAGGCAGGTTCTGGAGACGGTGGGAGAACCTCGTGCGTGTGCACAAAACTTGGCGCCACGACGGTGCATATGCGAGCCAGGCTCGCGAGGCTCGAGTCACTAGTTGACGAAGCCTGCGGACTTTATGTCCTTGGGTGACTGCGGTCACGGGGGAGCGATGCTGTGTGCGTGCTCCGAGGTGAAGAGTGGTTGAGTGCCACGATTCACGCCGATTCTCAATCGGATAAGATCGCTCCTGCGATCGAGGCAAACCAGCCGTTGGTGCGCCAGAACGGACTTTGTGTCCCAGCGTGACATCCGGTCACGGAAGCTAGGCTTTGTGCGCGCTTCAAAAGTAGGAGTGGCGAATGCCACAATCAAAACCATCTTCAATCGGGTTTTGGATCGCTCCCGCGATCAGGGGATAGTAGGTCTATCAGAGCTAGGGTTTAAGTAGATTATTAAGTGTATATATTTGTTTTGTTTTCTTGTTAATAAATATATTTGTTATACGAAAGCTCTGTGTCTGTGGTCGCTGTGAGTATCCATGACGTCACACTATACTATATACTTTCTCACAAAAAACATGTCGAACCTGAGACATTTACGATGAACGCACATTATCACAAGATTACTGAAATTGGCAACGACGTAAAGTCATTAGTTGTCGCCATTCATAGAAATCCCATTTCGTGTGAGAAATCCAAGTCGATGTATAAAATTCATTCTTCATTTGATATAGAATGGTAATATTCGAAATGTGCGATTTATCTCATTTTGATGAATTTGGAACTGCCTTCCAACTGCACTGAAAAAGACATACGACCGGTATCTGGAATTCCATCCCGAGATTACCAACCTCCAATAAGTCTGTCAGGCAACACTGGTAGAAATTTAAATCACTTGCCATCTATCTACACATAGCAACACCTGGTAATAAGCGTTGCATCCGAGGTGACCCAGATCATAATGCATAACTAGCCAAACTAATTATGCAGTTCAAGAATTTGACGAATGCGTGGCCATTAGTCACGATTCACAGACGGCAAGGAATGCGGAATGCATTTCCTGGATGATATTCATACAGACATTAATAATCCGTATTATACTGCGCAATTCATAACAAATCATTGAATATTCTTGGAAATATTAAAAACGTACAATATTAAAGGTGAACAAAATGTGTATTGAGGAGAGGTAACAGCGAAAAAGGTACTCATAAGTATGCTTAACTCGAAACTCGTGTTGTTTTTCTTCAGTTAAATAAAATACAAATACATTCTTATGATTTTCTCAATACAAAAATACCTTGTGGTCCTAAAGAACGGCTAAAACATTCTCGCAATTGTGAGCTTCCTATTCTGCAGAGTCTGGATTAATATTTCGGCATTACCCCACCCTCTTTCTGTTTCACTCCCTGGCGATGTAAGAAGATCCAGTATAACAAATGGAATCCT
The DNA here is from genome assembly GCA_017312745.1 of Gryllus bimaculatus. Classification (NCBI taxonomy): domain Eukaryota; kingdom Metazoa; phylum Arthropoda; class Insecta; order Orthoptera; family Gryllidae; genus Gryllus; species Gryllus bimaculatus. The sequence continues at coordinate 1,373,543 of BOPP01000168.1, forward strand.
TCGTGAGGTCTAGAGTCTAGATCGAGGGCTTCTCGGTTTCAAGAGTTGTGAGGTTTATGCAAACGTGTGCGTGAACTGCTAAAGATGTTAACAGTGATAACTTCATAGTACCAGGAGAAGTTAATAAGTCTTGGATGTATCTTGTGAAATAGTAAGACAGAAGTCTTGTAATTAAAATGTTATTTTCTACTAGAGAGAAGATTTGTAATTAAAATGTTGTCGAGGTTATTTCTCTTAAGAAGAAGCTATCCTCGGGACGTCTATGAGGTATCGATGACTCTGGTAATTGACATATTAAGACTACATTCCCAGTCAATAATCAGTACTCTCGAGCTCGCTGAACGTCTATTGTTGTATCTCGGCCTTATACTTTTGCATAGTTACTCATGAAAATTCTTGGCCACATCTCGAGCTTTTGTCATTGTTCTTGGTGTTGAGACGCAACCTGTTTCCCGATACGGAACGTATCGTCGTTGATGATACGATACAACCTCATACGTGACGAAAAATTTCGATTTTAACATTTGGGTATCAAAGATTCAGAATTTGCTTGGTTTTTAATTTGATAATAAATTTTCCAAAGAAAATTAGACATTGAGGTCTTAAAAAAAATAAAATAATAAAAAATAAAAAAACCTCATATGTGATCATTACAACTTAATAATGATAGCATATTTCGTATGTGGTAAGAGTCACATGGGAGATTTTCATAAGGTGTTTTTAGAAAAATATTACAATATATATATATATATATATATATATATATATATATATATATATATATATATATATATATATACACATATATATATACATATATATATACATATATATATACATATATATATAATATGTATATACTATTTTTAACGAGTTGAATGCCTACAGTAGCTAACCGTTCATTATTAACATCAAAAAGGGATTTTTCCTTCCCCCTTTAAATTTCTGTTTGTTTTGACATAGGAGGTTGCCTATCATCAGCGACGATATGTAATATAGGCGGGAAGGGCTGGTCTCTCAATACCCATGCTAAACATCTTAAAACATTCATCCTTCACGCGTGTTTCGAACTACATTGTTGGTGTTCACATACTTATATGGCTGAAGCCCCTATCTCACGAGGCCGAATCACTCCACGTACTATTTGTAAACTCATGACGGTTATGAAAAACTTACAGTCGACTCCTGTTATACTGAATTCGGATATAGTGAATCCTCTGTTATAGTGAACTTAATTATCTCGTCCCGTTTCACTTACATTCTAAATAAGCATAAGAAGACTTGGATATAGTGAACCTGAACCTCGGCTAAAGAGAACGTAGGATATACGTCGTAGAAATTCATTTCGTCTTGGAAAATAATATATCGCCTCAGTGCCACAAATTCCAACACTAGGCAGCTGGACGAAATGTCGTCGCACAAAGGCCATATTTGAAGAAGTCTGCACTGAGGTGAAGGTAGGGGACCGGGAACGGGCCCCTTACTGTTCACTTGTTGCCGATCAGTTGCACTGCGGAAACAAAGGCCGTGTCCTACGTAGGCTACGCCTTACGGCGTTCAGTTTCAATCTTGGTGTAACTTGATATTTCGCAGGACAAAGCCCGTTGAGGTGTACGTAGGCGACAGGAAGCACGCGACTGCCACAGTCTGGTGATACCCGCCGCGCCGTGCGGAAAGCGATCAGTCTCATTAGCCGCTGCGCCATCCCGCTACCGAAAGCATCTCGTGTATTATTAGGTAAGTAAAGGGGCATTAAGAGAATTCCACGGTATTCCAACAGTACAAGATGCATTGAAGGGAATCCAGACTGCATTACGATACTTAGACATAGAGGGCAATGCAGAGTCAATTAGAGAGAGAGCGCGACCTCTGGAGATGGATCTAGAGAAATGACTAATAAATAAGTGCGAAGCGAACAATTGAAAAGAAATTGAGTTTAAGGACAAATGAAGGTATCGAAATTTTTAGCTCGTACTGTTAATGTATTTTGCTGTATATCTATATTAATAAAATCTACCATTATGGAGAAATTCTGCTTAATTTTGACATCATTGGATTCAGGGAACCAAAAATGTTAGCCCCCAGAAGTTCACTATAACCGGAGTCGACTGTAAGTTTCAAAATTGTTAATAATTTGTTAAAACTCATAAAATATCTAAAACATTGTCCCTTGCATGCATTCTTGGTCTGTAATGTTCCTTGCGGCAATGAATATATGTATATTAGTTACCTTAGTACAATTCGTTTCCGTAGGAATAATGCAAAAACGATTATTGTCCTGCATTAAAATGTATCACAGTGTTTAACACAGTGATTAACAATTATCTTGATATAAATTAACTGTTCAAAAAATAGGGTACACAAGTTTTACTGCACTTATTGGTTCACAACGTAACGTCACTTAACGGCAGCCATAAATTACAATTTTCAAATGTATGTTACAAAATCCAGTCAGATGATGGCTATTGGAGAAATCTGGTAATGTAGCCTCTCAAGCCACTAATATTTCTTTCCGCCACACAAACCACTGTAAAGTGATAAAACATTAAATAGATCCGGAACAAAACGGCGAAATCGGTGGAAATGTCTGTAATAATCCCATATCTTAATATCAAAATACAATCATTTTTTAATTCTAGAAATTTCTGCGCAACTTTCAGTGAAATATCGGAAATATTTTATAAGAAAAGTTTCTGGAGAATGGCTCCAAAGTTGTTTCTTTTTTCTTCTTGTACGGATAGTGTTGTGTTGAGATAACACCCATTTTAAAGTATTCTTTTTACTTTCAATAATTACGCAATGTAATTTTTTGAAATATATGCAATATGAGATGCAAATTTTCATAAACGCCTAAACATCTCTGCAAGAATCTTAGTAGCATTAGATAATGTAGCATTTTTCAATTCTGAGAGCGGGGTTGATAAATTTTGATTCTTCAATAACATTGTGTACAATGGTGCTACAGAAACAATGCTGCTAATAACATTTAACGCCACGTATGCATAAAAAGATCAGTTGTAGACACATAATTAGTTTTATCAAATTAGCATGTTGCAAAGCCACAATCATTTTACAGTTAGTACAATCAAGTGATTCGGCCTCGAGATGCAGAACCTTGGGGCAGATGAGCCGAAGCACGTGAACACTAAGGATGTGGGTTCGAAACCCAAGTTAGGCGTGAATGTTATACTATTTTGTAGTTGTGACCTGGAGAATATTCCGATTTACTCGTGTAATGCACGTATACTTTAATCCTTCCGTAACCTCTTATCCCAACACGCAACTGTGTGTGCAATGAGTGGGAGTAACTGTGGATCTGGATCAGTACAAGGACACATACATAGAGATAATGCTTTCACGCAAAACATTAATATCTTGCTCCTCCAGTTTCAAAATATGTGTTCTTGCGGCCGGGGGATTATCTTCTGAACAGTTCTACAAACCTTCGCATTGAAATTCATAGTCTACAGATGTGCTTTTGTGTAATTTTCATTTCTTTCTGCTCATTTGATGATTTCCTCAAACAATTATGTATTTGATTGCCAGAAGAACAAGAAGAGGAACTGCTTCCATTTTCCTTTCTGCGTGTGATTTCCAGTTTATACCACTTTATCGAATAAACGTTAGCGATCATTCTTTTTTATAAAACCGGTCTCCTCATTATGTTCTACCGAAGTGAAATCGTGAGATAAAAATGTATAAAATTATGAAATCGTTAAATACTGTTATTATTCTAATCAAAAGCTAACTTCGATCTGAGTCTTTTTCGTATTTCCGGTTATTATTTGATTTTTTAAAGATCAGACAAAAAGATATAAATATTTCTCTTCTGACGCTTTCTCTTAATTACATCACCTCAGCTTGAAAAATTGTGGGAATTTTGAGATCTGTCAGTGAGCAAATGGCAAGCGAAACTACGGAAGTATTTAATCTGTGAATACTGACTGCATCAATCGCGTACGTCCATTCATTGCTTCTCAGCAGCATTCTGTCTTGTCGTTTCGCCTCAATCACAATGAAAACACAGGAACATTCCTACACTCCTTTGTGAAAAATTGCGTAAACAGCATGCCATTCTGAAGATATATTCTTAAAAGGCGTTATTACGTCATTTCAAAGTAGTTTCTCTCGATTTATTAGGCTTGCAATTGTAGATATACAGACACTCCATTTGACAGATAAGGATTTACGTTGACAACGTTCATCTAAGAGCAAGATTCTCACGGGTAAAAGGGCTGCAATCTTCTGTATTGTCAAGAAAGTGCAATAAGATATCGTATGTGGAAAACGAACTTGCACGTAACGATTGAAAGGCGAAGAAGAAGTAAGAGTAATTTACAATGTTTAATACTTTGATGTTTTCATAAGATGTTTTGGCGGCAGGTTCATATTGTTTGCATTTTGAAACTATACTATTCTCTATACTCTTTGAAACTAGTTTATTCCTTACGCAATGAGAAAACCATCCGCTTTCTAAGTAAGCGTGAAAGGTCACAGTTATCTAGAACCCACCCATTATTAATTATATGACACTTCCATTATCAAACATGTACGTAACAAATGCAAGAAATATTGAAATCATCTGAAGTTAAAAATACAGAATATCAATCAAGAATATTAGATAAAGGAGAGTTCCAAACCGTCGACAGTAAATTTATTAGAAATTGATTTGCAGGTTGTATTGGAAGTAAGAAAACGAATGAAGATCATCCGAGAGCATCTGGACATGACTACACTACTGTATTAATAGTAATTCACTGTATGAAGAGAGGTATAATTACGCCAATGGTATGTTCAAGAAAACTAAAGACGACAGGAGCGAGTTTTCTTATTGACCACGAGTGCAATTATACCCCTTTATCCACGTGTTACGTTCAATATTTTTTCGATTTCATTAAAGAATTATTTTAATTTTGAGAAATTCAATTATAACTTTACCATTAGAGGTACGTATCTGATGACATTATATTGATTTTGAACAAAACTTATTTTAGTAGGATTGCAATATATATTTATGATCACCGTACTGTCTTAAGGAATAAGTTTGTTTGATAATTACAATGGAAAATATTAAAGTATTTCGGTTGAAATACTAGACGAAGCTGACAAAGCCTTGAAAGCATTATTTCATCCAAAAGGTAAGGACATGTATGAGAGAACAACACGTGTTAATGTTAAAAAGGAGAAAGACGATTCAGTTCTGTCTCAGACATTATGCTGATGTACTTTCCATAGTGGGTAAATATAACTGACGATTACATTTTTTAAATTTGTAATATGCTAAGACCAAATGTTTTAAATGTAACACATTTATTCATGTTAAATATTTTATGATGTTCTATTAGTAATCTAGTGTCAAACCAACATGCTTATGGTTATACTTGTTTATGAATTTTGTTTCATACAGCCATTTATTATATGTTTTTGATGTACTTAATATGTGGTGTACATTTTTGTTCATGTTTCATGACTGTCTCGAATCATCTATATTATAGATACATAATTAAACGATTTCAATCAATTCTCTGAGTTCTGATTGGTTGTTGTGGACTTTTAATTGCACGATTAAGTTTAATTGCACTCATGCCATAAACTCAGCAATAATCAACGACTTTTCACTGCTCTGTATTCTCTAAATCTCCGCGCGCATACGAAATTATTAATAAAGATTACTTCGAAAATTACTTTCGTGACTTCCTTCATATGTTCCGAACAACCGATGATATATCGAATGTTTGTACTTCATTAACATATTTGCTACATCTCTGTTTAAACACAATGCGCCAGACTAACATACTGAAAACCATTTGCTAATCATGACCTCTCCGAGAATCACGCACAACCTTTCTCATCTCCATAATAAGATGGTTCTTGGACATAAAAGCGCAGCCAGGTGGTCGCATCGATTTATCACACAGCGACGTGTACGTCGAAGGGAGCGGGCGCGGGGAAGTGGAGGAGGCAAAGGCTATTGTGACGGAGAGGGAAGGAGTGCGATGGCGAAGGCGAGAGAGGACGAGAGAAGGAACGGGAGATGGCGAGGGATGGTGAAGGAAGGCGAGGGCGAGGGCGAGGGCGAGGGCGAGGGCGAGGGCGAGGGCGAGGGCGAGGGCGAGGGCGGGGACGAAGGGGGAGCGTGGGAGTGGGAGCCGGAGCGAACGCGGGGCCCTCCGCTGCTTCACACGCGGTACGGAAAGGCAGAACAATGGGGATTCGCCGTGGGCGGCGCCGGGCGGCGCGAGGAGGGCGTGGCGCGGAGACTTACGAGCGCGCTGACACTCCACGCGCGCCCCCGCCCCGCACACGCGGCAGCGCCATTGGCAGCGACGGAGGCGGCCGACATGGAAGCGGCGATAAACGGAAAGTGCGATGCGAGGGGGTGAAGAGAATTGCGAAAGGAAAAGGAGAAAGGTAGAGGAGATTACGTGAAGGTGACCAAATTGTCATATTGATTTATCTACTCATCTGTCAATTTAATCATTTACCCACTAATGTATGCAAGCAATTTTCAATGGAATCTTTAACCATTTGCATTCATTCATTCAGTTCATTTATTCTTTTATTCAATCATTCGTCTACCATGTCACAATTCAGATCAATATCTTCAAACTCCTCAGTGACTTAATACGAATGATTCCAAAAGTGATATGACATGATCATATTAATTGCGACATATATTGTAATATACTATAACGTTCCGGTAGATAACAAAGACGATATTTCGATAAAAAACAATGATGAACATATAATATTAGTACGTGGTAACATTAGCTATAAACAAGATATAAATGTTACTTGATATGGTAGAAACTGAATAGTTTTTTATGTTTCTTTACAGGTAATTTTTACAGAAAGAAAGGTTGATAGAGATATCTGTGTAATGTCAGCTCTAAGCATCATATTATGTAAGGCCACATGAAAAAGTGACTTGTGTTTTTGCTACCTGATTACACCTTTCTGATATTTGACACCGGCCACATATACCGCAGAACAAATTAGTAAGGAGCCATCAACAGTACTGGGGTCGCACCAGGTAGGAATTGTAAGTCGCTGTGACGGAGGAGATGGAGTACTCACTGAGTTCTAAGCGACCGTAACGTGAAAAATAAGAAGAAATTAACAGCGTAATGTCATTGGCATTGTGGGGGGCTTGAACTATAGTGTGAACATGAAAGCATGACTACATTGTGGTATTAAGGCTGTGAAAAGAGAGTGAGAAGTGAGAGTGAAAGTGAATGATAAAATAATTCGGCCACGACTTAACAGCAACACCCAAAGCGAACGCACCGTCAACAGATGTGAGACATACTGACGTTAATTAATAAATTGCAAATTATTTAACCTCAAATACTATATAAAATGCAAAATAAACATTATATAATTCGTTTAATGTTGATACAACTTAGCTATAAGTTAGTTTTAAGATGAGGTTATAGTTCTAGGACGTTATCATTCTACGACGTTCGCCAAGCACCCTGTAAAATACGACCCGTACATGATAAATCATCACAAGCCATCACACCCAGGTAGGAAACTGTCGGGAAGAAACTTAAAATATTTGCAGAGGTGAAGTGGCCACGTTACGATGAGGATATACTGCTGCTTAAATAACAATTGAATCAGCAGGAGGGTAAATGGAACAAGTCGAAAAAGCAATTTTTTTTTTATTTTGGACATTTGTTCTTTAAGCTACGTCAAATTCTACAATGAAGAAAGGAGTCACTTTATAACAGTGTTTAAGCTATCGTAGTGAATTCAGACAGAAAAATTAGACAGGATAATATACAATTTGGTAGTATTATTTGTTTGGAGGAAAGAAAAACGTTTCCTTCGTCCTGAAACTCCACAAAATGACTTGTTCCCTTTCCCCCCTCAGCCCGTTTCAATTTTTTCTGTTATCAGTATAATTACATTACATTTTCTGAATTTTCAGTACATCTAAATTACTATAAGTTTCCATTATCTTATTGTTCTATTTATAGATATAGCCGGGATATAGCCGACTAAGGAGGTGAAAATTGCCTTCTCAACCAAATCGATTATCGCGACGCTCATATCAAAGAGAATAAAAAATGCCGAAGATTCCTCCCCCCAAATTAGCGTATAACCTTCGATAACATATATGTTTTTCAGATATTTTTCTTTTTCGCGCGTAAGTAGAAACTTTTTAAGAAGAGTACGTTGTGTAATGCTGCAAAAATCCGTCAAATTTTCGGTAGAAAAACTCATATTACAGGGCCCTAGTAATGAAAATGCGGTTAAATCCAGATGCTAAATTTAGAAAAAATCCTCTATCAAATGGTGTAGCCAGAATCCATGTTTTGTGGATCCTTGATACTAAAAACTCGATTGACGGCAAAATGTGTAACCATCCGTCTATCTGTGAATAACGCTAGCGGATAAGCCGTGCAGCGGATTTTTTCTCCAAAATTGATATTCCCCAATCGATCTGGCTGATGTCGCGGCTCCTAGAATTTGAAACATATTTTAATTCTGGGGTACTTTCCATGAAACGACTGGCACATTTCAAATAAATGGCGCCATCGATTTTCATTAAATTTCTCATTTTGGACGTTTAATAGAATAGAGCAGTTTTAATGACGTTTGAAAACTCTGATTTTTTGAAAAGATTCAAAATAGTGTTTCGTGAGCAATGGTTGGCGCATTAATCCCTTTACAACGGAGGTTCCGTCGGCGGCAGTGGCAGAGGTGGAAGCGGGTACGCAAGCGATTGAAACGGAAGTCGCAGGCGCAGGCTATTGGAGAAGTAGAAGTGGAGATGGATGTGAGGGTAGAAGTGATGGAAATGGAGGTCGAAGTGGAGGAGGTCGAAAATGCGAGCGATGGGGAGGCAATAGTAGAGGTGAAGGTGGAGGTGGCAGAGGAAGAGATGGGGCGGAGGATATGGAGGAGGCGGGTGCGATAAGAATTATGCTTCTGTAGATGAAGGCGATTGTGAAAGTAGAGATAGAGTTGAGGTACAAGAGGTGGTGGAGGGTGTAGTGTTGGCGAAAAAGGAGATGGTAGTAGGGGAGATGGAGGTGCAGAAGGTAGATGATGTGGTAGAGATGGAGGCGGAGGCGCTGGCAGAAGCCGAGATGGGGCGGAGGAAATGGCGGAGGCGTATGCATTAGTAATGACGTTTTCTGCAGGCGAAGGCAATTGTGAACGGGTACATTGGAGGATGAGGAGGTGAAGGAGGGTGAAGCAGTGGAGGCGGAGGGGAGGCAGACGCGCAGGCTGAGCTGATGGCGGAGGCGCGGTGTGGAACTGGAGGCTAGGTGGCGGCGGCGGCGTGTCGCGGTGGGCGAGTGTCGCGAAGATCGGCGCGTCGTCGGGAAGGACGTGCTGGAGCCACGGCGGCGGCGGCGGCGGCCTCCCGGGTGATTAATTCCCTTGATCACCTTCGCGAAATTTCCGAGACGGCGTGGAGAAGCCGCCGCAGGGGCCACGCGACGCGCGACCGGCGACGCGGCTGTCACCCAGCGCGACACCCGCCATCCGCCATCCGCCATCCGCTATCCGCCATCCGCCATCCGCCATCCGCCATCCGCCATCCACCATCCACCATCCACCATCCACCATCCACCATCCACCACCATCCACCATCCACCATCCACCATCCACCATCCACCGTCCGCCATCCGCCATCCGCCATCCGCCAACCTCCAACCGGACACGAGACTCGCCGTCTGCTGCAAACTAAGGATGCGACATCGATGTCCATTTTTTTAAAACATCCATGTGTGTGTAAAAAAATATCGATGTTTTAAAAATCGATCTATTGAAGCCGATGTTTTTTAAACATCTATTGAAGCCGATGTTTTTTAAACATCTATGTTTTGGGGTTGATGATTTCGTTAATGAAAAAAATGCTCAGAATCACAAATTTGTAAAAATGAAAATGGGGAATAGTAACTCACTTTGTTACTGACTGTACCGTGTTTGTGCTCGAACTACACGAACACGGTTTGTATTGCCTTTTTGTTGACTGAGATGAATTTAATGCCCTGGTATTTCCTCCATTTTTTTCACATTGGTCGTCGCTAAGTATTTCGCACTTGCAGAGGTGTTTTTATCTTTTTACAAAATCATTTTAATTCTAAATTAATGTGCACGGCAAGTGATAAATCATAATTTGTTGCGCATAAATTTAAAAGTAGAGGATACGAAAGCTACTTTAAAATGTCGATGTTTAAGAACATCGATGGTTTTTATGGTCCATGTATTTGTAACATCGATGTTCGTTGTCGATGTAACGTCCCTACTGCAAATGCACAGCTTAAGCGACTCAGGTCTCCATTAAATACAACAAATTAAATAATACAGCAAATTTTTCATGTACTGTGATTTTGACGCAAAAGTGTTTAGTTCCAGTCAGAACGGGGCGCTTGTTAAATTCACATGACATAACGGTCAATTATCGCTTATATATTGTATGTCGATAAGTTCGTGCGTTATCCTACTGTATATTTTTGTAAGGGGAAATAAACATTACTAGATTACGTATGTGTGACATGCCGAACATTCGCCCATGTCACCCATGACACAACAGGAACAACTTTTGCCTCCCTTGCGTTCATTGTGGCATAGCTCGGCAGTACGTTTGTCGATCCAAGTTCACATTTTAAATTACTCAATGTGTCGTTGTATATAAGTACATATGGGCAATGTATGATTTTACGAAATTGTGTATGCTAAAATGTGAGTAATTTGTTGGAGAAAGTGTATTCTTTCTAGAAAACGGCATCCCACCTACAATTGTAAGTGATTAGAAAGGACGAAAATAGACTGAGGCAGTTAAACAGAGAATTCCAACACTTGACCATTACCTTTAAATTAAAAGGTATTTAGTTTCACATATTCCAACAGTTACTCTGTGTAGATGTCAATAAGCAAATATGTAATTATTTTGTACATTTCCATTTTTTGACATTTTGTTGTATACTTTTCAGCTTACTATTCCACTCGGTGTATCTAGTAATCTAATGCACCCAAAGCGGTATAGTATGTTCAAATATCAATTCGTTACGTCGGACCAGTTACAAAATGAAAATATATAACTTGGTACGAATGTATCTGAGTAATGTAATCGCTTGCTATGGAAGCGAAGTTGATTTTGAGAAATGCTAGCTAGAGATCGCAAGCATTGGACGCTTGAAAGTGAGTTCAGATATTTGATTTGATATTCGTGTTTAAATAACCAACTATTATATATTCTAGAAGATTGGCTAAACTTTGGGTAAGGTATTTTTTATAATTAATTGGTGATTCAAGATTATAGAACAAGAAATCCGCGAAAGCGCGTCGGGTAACAGTTTGCCGAGAGGTTAGCCATCCAGAACTTACGAATAATATATTTTCATTTTGTTGGAACTTAAGGTGTTTTATTTGACATTTCATGAAGAGTAAGGAGAACGTACAGAGACGTGGGGTAAGTGGAAAACAGCGGCAGCAGAATTAAAATGGAGACACTATGACCGCGGACGCCTACGAGAGCATACACTGTTGCGGGACGGATGTTCATTAGATACGTAACAGAACCTTTTGCGATAGTTTAACGTCAACTACGTTCTCTCCGCGACATCACTGGCTTTGGGCCGAAGTCAAGACGGGCCCGAATTTTCAATACTTGCTACATAAAGTACTTCGGTCGAATTAGCCTAAATGACCCCAAGCCTAAATGACGCCTCTGAGCCAAATTCAAAATCGCCTGTTCTTCGCCCAAGAAATACCTCCTTCCTCTGCTAGTTGGTGAAAGGAGCGTAGCGAAATTTGCGTGGTCAGACGGAAGAGCGGGCCTGATAGCCCGAGTCTCGCCACCTAAAATAAGGCATTAATTCAATTCAATTCACTGTTCGGGGAAAGTTCGGCTGCTCTGATCGGAGTGTGTCGTAGTTTCTTTGATCAATACCAGGTTAATTCCGGGAGAGTACCCTAACGAAACGATCAAGGACCGTGTTCGAACTTTCCCTCACCCTAGTCGCCCCTCACCTCTTGGTCACATCCTTAAACTTAGTCTTACAAGCACTACATCCCGTATGGCAGGCGAGTAGTCAGGAGCTTAGAGTTTGTTCTGGTGGGTTGGTGCCTCGCTGGGAGAGATTTGTGGAAGGAGGAAACTCCCTGCAAGTCAAGGTGGAGACCGGAGTCAGAAATCACGCTCCAGCGAGAGAGATTTACCGCCATCTTCTGGTATACAACATGCCCTACAATTTCGGGAATGATAATCGCCGAAGTTCATGCATCCAAAATTAATATGCACTCACTCATTATTAAGATACGATGTTTTAATCTTCTTTTGTAACCTATCATGCTGAGAGGCAAAATGCATGGCAAACTTTAAAATTGATTCCCGTTGAACATATGTGAATTCATTCGCTGATATTTTTACTATTCCTTCCTAAAATATAGTATAGGAAGGAAAATAATCATAATCAACTCAGCAACATAATATTGAATTTTTTGTCGTGATATCCGTATTCAAAGTTCTTTAGAGCTGTATCTTCGCACATACGTCAGAAATAAGGTCTATAAGTACTAAGCAAAAGAATATTAATATGACTGCTGGTGAAAAGTAGACACACAGTTCTGAATTAAAAGATCTGCATGTCTGTGTAGATGGAATTATGTGTCAGAGATAACTGTGTCAGATTCGAAGCTTTAGAGTTCAAACTTGGTAAACATGTGAAGAGTAAGAATTAATTGTGCTGTTACGGGGATTGAGGTATTTTAATTTTTGGAAATACTTTACATGAAGTCTCTGTGTGACATTTTCAAAATTTTCTGAAAAATAGTCGCATATTTTTTCTTTAAACATTCTGCTCAAATAAAGGAAAGTGCATTTAAGAGTGTGGTGTAGTAACGGTTTTCATTAAAACCTCGTACAAAAGAAACTTCCAAGAAGTTCATATATTTTTTGTTGTTATATCGTGACTGAGAGTATATGAGAATACACAGAAAATAGCACAGAGCTCTCATAACTTGTAACGAAGCGAAGTGGGTACATTTAATTAGACCTATGATTTGTGCCGTACTGAATATCAACCATTAATGTTTTTAATCTATTGATTCTAGTCTATACTACTAACTACTCCAAAAGTAGGACACGGAACTGTAATGACAGTGAATGTCTTCCTCATCTATAGATAGGCAAGTAATTTGAGCATCAACTCGCCAAAAGTAGAACACAGTATTTCGAAGTAATTGAATTAAATATGCTGGGGAAAAGAGATCATTACATCTAGATCTACACATTATTATTATTATTATTATTATTATTATTATTATTATTATTATTATTATTATTATTATTATCATTATTATTAAAGATAAGAGAAACACAAATAAAATATGTTACAATAAGTTATTTTTATAGTGTGTGAACTATGGATTTTCCTTCATGCTTGAATGTTTGAAGCGTACATTGCAGATTTTTATTAAATACATATGTTGTATTAACAACACATTACTGTCGGTAAAGTACGAAAATGTATTATGAAATTATATACCTATCAAAATGGGAAAAAATGTCAGTACCTACTTCTCATTGTTCCTTACGATATCCCATAATTTTGTCAGTCGTACTTTCTTCCGACTTTCTTTCTCCTAAAAGTGATCGTACAGATGTTTTGTCTGCTCTAATTCAAACATATCAGCTTCAAATACGTTGCTAAATAATAGAAACATGAATGTATGAAATATTATGATCACAATTTATTAATAGCAACAATACATTGTCTTATCGTGCTCAACGATTTTTGTTTAAAATAGGCAAGTGATATTAATAATTTCTCAACCCAACAAAAACAAAAAATGTACGAAAATCAAAATTCCGGAAAAGAGGGAAATAGCATATATTGAAGCATTCTTAATGTAATTATTTATTACATTGACTTAAGAATAGAGAGCAAGCAATTGGTGTAGTCTCTCTGCTTGTCTTATAGAGCAAAATCGTTTTTCAAATTGTCTTTTATCTGACAAACGAGAACTATCAAAAGATCATTCTCTTCAGTAAAAAGTACCAACTATCCATATTTCGCTTAGGTTATTCAAATGTAATTTACTGTAAAGTAGACTTTCTTCACTATTAAATGGAACGTTACTATTATTAAATGATAAAGTTAAAAATACATGTATATTAAAAAAAACTGGGTAAGAGGAAGCTATTCCATCTTGTTTAAATTTACAATTAGGTCTAAAGTAGATTTATTCTAAATAAAGAATCAAACTGTTTAGCGGCTAGTGGCCGTTGGATATTGACAGAAAATGTACAAAAAAAAACTCTCTCTGTCAGTCTGCCTCTCTTTCTCTCCTTCGTTCTCTCCGTTACTTTACGTATGATGATAAAGCAGTGTGCCAAAAAACTTATTAAATAATTATTAAAAATAAAGTGAAAAACATGCGGATCCTTTAATAGCTAAAATATTTTGCAAATTGCAATAATTTTGAGAACTCTATTCTCTATGTTATGATATGATTTCTTGCATCTAATTAACTTCAACATTGTTTGTTCAAATAATTTGTGAGGTAGTAAACAATTCACGGTCTTTAAGACCACAGTATTATCTTTCAGTTATAAAACCGTTTGCTTTGCATACTTGCCTGTTGTTTCATAGAGAAGTAGAAAAGTCTGCAATATCATCGTTCCTTTTCTTTGTAGACAGGCAGGGAGGCTAACAGTATCTTTAACAGCACGTAATCTCTTCAACGAGAAACTCAACGTTACTTCTCTTTCTTACACTACCTGCCACTACTTGAATGTTTGTCATCACGCCTGACTTGACGATGACAGAGCAGTCGTAAGATGCAAATCGTGCAAACGAGGGATAAATGGAAACTTTGCATGCGGCAAGGTTGGATACAGTAAGCAATTATACTTGAGACTACGTATTAGCTAGGCATGCAATTATTACTATAAATCCTTCTCTGACTAATTTTGTAAAAATTTCCTATAGGAAGAAACTGTAGATGTTCAAGGATAACAGATCAGATATGACAAGAAATTCGCTTTTTGAACAAAATTTGGGGTGGATAAAAATCTTGTAAAACTATCAATCAAGATATTTGTAAAATATGGTACCCTAGGTTTTAAGTATTAATAAAAACACTAAGGTGAAAATAGTTCCGGAATGAACTTTTTGTTCGAAAATAGAAAAAAACAGTTTTACTTATTTTTGTCATCAATTCCTTTTCTAAATTTACGATCCATTATGAATTTCTATTTGATTCATACCTTTGAAGTCATACAGAGCAATCAATACGTTTCTAGCTTTCAGCAAATCCAGGTTTCAGAATTATATGCGTCAGGAATCATAAAATCACGATTGTATGCGAAAATGTTGATCTCTAGTGATTACCGATGACACACTGAAAAATTTGGCGCCGTAAGAAAGTGTCTTGATGTTTCCTAAAATAAGTAACATATAATTACCTGAAATCAATTGTCAAAGTTGTGTGGTATAGGAAGCATATTTGAAAACATTATATTATAATAACTAGGGATAATATTTTCATTTTTTTGCACATCACTAAGAGCATCGTAAATATTATCCAACTAGCTGGTGAACATATTGTCAATGTTTAGAATACTTAATTCAATAAGCGCATTAGCATGCAAACACGTTGAAGCATTTAAAACTAGAAAATGACGTAGATAATTAACGTTAAATATAAAGTAAATAACAGTATCATAAGGCCCTTGTACACCGGTCTATATAATGTTTGCTTTTAATAGAAAAAATGAAAGAAAAACATCGTATATTCAATATTAAACTCAAGTTAATATTCATAACGTCTCATTTTTCAAGATAATAGATCTTATGGCTTTCCGTTTTTGGGCCAACGATGCAGTAAATAGCTGTTTAGGTCGAAAACGATGCGCCAATAGCAGAGTAATATAAACATGACATTATTGTCCTCAATTCGTTGCTGGCGCCTAGCCCGGAATACGTAAGCTGAAACGGTTGTAAATTAGTGCAACTTTGTTCGAAATAGGGCTCAAATTTGCATATGGGCCAAGAACGTGCGGGTCCATGGCATCAAATTTCAGAGGCCCAGAGGACGTCAAAATAATTATGTAATAAATGAATTTGATTCAGAAGCTGAGAATTGAAAACTTATAAAATGGCGAAGCGTCAGCCCATAAATTCTAGATCCTTAAAATCATCGCAGTATCATTAGATTGATTGATTGATTAGTGTTTCCGGGCGCTTCAACTGCTGCGGGCTTTAGTCCCGTAAGTGAAGTGCGTGGTTTTATCACGGGAAGTGGCGTTGATCCTTTCCCCCGCACGATGGCGAGATCTGGAGCCGACCTACACGTCAGAGTGTGGGATTTTCCCCGACCAGATAACGTGCACCAAAAGAGACAAGGTCTACTCTCCCGTTATATGTGGTAGTGTAGTGCATGCACAAGAACGTGTACGCGTATGTAACTGAGTGGTGAGGATAAAACAAGGAAGGGATCGCGGGCGGTCTGTTGCTCGTTTATTAAGGTATTACTTCGGCATTCACCTCGTATTGTTCGGAGAAACCACAAAAAACTACCGATCATAGCAGTCGGCCGCTAGAATTCTCCTCGAGAGAGAGCGGCTGCAGTGAATCTAGAGCTCGTGTCGAAAATCCTGCCACCGGTACTCCCATCACCCTAGGACCTCCTGGTCAAAGGTACTGGAGTGACATCAATTATTGATGTCATGAGCCTCCTAAGCTGGTGGTCTCACTATATTCTTTAATCCTTTTTATAGTAGCCATTCCAAGATTTCGGTAAATTAGTGTCGCGTGGGATAACCTTAGGACATTGGTATCGAATAAAGAATGTCAATACATCATATAGTTAAGATTTTTGATCTTATTCAACAAAACTGGCGGGAACTGTGGAATCACTGCTACTGTTGGTTTGTAGTACAAAGTGGGTGGACATTTGGTGAAGACAGGACACCACAGGTCGGACGCCCCAATCGAACAACAAAAATATCAGGAAATTTTCGCGTGGTTCGCGCAGGACCACATACGTCATGTGACAGGTCACGTTAATCACAAACAATCACATGAACAAAATGGCTTCTTTATTTGACCGTGTCATATGCGGTGAAAAACAATTAGGTGAGCGTAACAACGAATTGAAGCAGGCGCTTGCCGAATTCTTACAACGTGAAGTCACAGAGGTTAAGCGAGTTCGGGACACGCGGGTATTTGGCTGGGTGACCAGCTGCGGACCCCGGGATCTAACTGCGTTGAGCCCCTGGCCGAATGGGTAAAAGGCACTGACTGACTACAACGTGACGAGACTTGATAAAAGTAATAAATAGGACTACTTCATGTAAGTGCTCAAGGGCCAACCAGGGTTCAAGAGAGGCGTTGCGTTAATGACAACGTAACAAATTAAAAAA
Organism: Gryllus bimaculatus; assembly: GCA_017312745.1. NCBI lineage: Eukaryota > Metazoa > Arthropoda > Insecta > Orthoptera > Gryllidae > Gryllus > Gryllus bimaculatus. The sequence continues at coordinate 1,390,935 of BOPP01000168.1, forward strand.
AAGAAGGAACATAATAGCCCGAATAAAAAAACTTACATTCGCATAGAGATGCCTAATACAAACTAACTGAAGTAGCCCAACAACGTTCAGGTATTTATTTATTAGACTAGACAGGGAAACGAGATGTATTAAAAATGAATGTAACTATTTTGCTCTGTCATTCCTCACTCTTCCCTCTCCCCCATTTTCTCTTTGCTCCACTCAGTTATCCCCACCGTCCCTCCTTTGGACAGCACGTTATCCACGTCTGACTCCCCCCTGCTCTACCTCATCACGACCCCCCCCCCCCTTCTCGCCAGTGCTATGCCCAGCTTTCGGCACTTGCTACATAGCTATGACGAATTCAGCCGCTATCTGGCGGAGAATTGGAGTCTAGAACGGAAATCATGATATGATGAATATATGATAAAGATTTCTTTTTTCAGATTTCGTCCCATGCCAATCTACATGCGTTTCGATTCCCATTTTCTTAATATGTCCGGCAAAATATTTTAAGATTGTGTAGTGCATAGCACTGAAAATCTGATATATTTCCATAATACAGAAAGCGCTTTTGTGAATGTAATAAACGCTATAATTACGATAGTTTCCACGTTTCTAATAAGGTATCAGGAGGTCGAATTCACCCACTGTCTGGAGAGGAATTCTAGCGACCGACTGCTCTGATCCGTAGTTTTCCGTATTTTTCCTATCAAAACCAGGCCAATGCCAGATCGGTACCCTAACAAACGGGCCACGGACCGCGCGCGATCTTTTCTACCTCTTCCTTGTCATATCCTCCCCCCTTATACATACACACTTTCATGCACTACACTACTACACATGCGGGGGAACCAATAGGATTCTAAAAGCATGCCCGGCTGGTGCGGTGGGAGATAACTGGTTGGGGAACATCCCGCAAGGTGAGTAGGCCGGCGTCAGTTCTCGCCCTCCTCCCCGATAAAAAACGATGAGTACACTTTCGTGATTAATTGTCTTAGCGTTCGGAATTACTAATCAATGACTGAATCAATAAAGTCCTAAATTTACGCTTGGAGCTACGATTCACGGGATAATTCAAGTATCACTGGACCAAATTCAAAGTTCCCCGCAAATGACGATGCTCACGCACCCCTCAACGCCCTTAGAGAGTTATCCAATGCACTTTGTATTTATATGTATTTATTGTAGAATGAAGTGATTATACAAAGCTCAGACAATATGGCTTTTCAATTGTTAGGAGCGAGAATTTGCTGATGAAAATTTTGTGGAGGGGGTAGCTATGGCGATCTTTTCAAATGAAGAGTTAATGTGGGGAAAGGCATATTTTGACTGTTTACTTACTGGACTGTTATCTAATATCAGCCAGATTAAGGAGAAAGGGGAGTCGGTTGCGTGGATGAGGTTCTACGGGATGCTCTTTACCTAGATTGAAATGAGAAGCACCCGTAACTGACAGCGGATTTCGGAAGAATTTATGAAAAAAGTTTGGTGGTTCTGTGGGTAGAGCTTTGTGTTGCTTATACAATAAACCAAGGAGCGTTCACTGCAGTTCTGAGGACCTCATTTCGGAATATTTGAATTTTGTTAGTTGTTGCAGTGGCGGCGTTCCACCCGACAGCGCTGGTCAGACGCACTGCGTTGCGGCCCCGTCGCTTCACGGACGCAGGGCGCGGCGCGTGGAGACGCCTTTCGCGTGGAAGCGAGCGAATCTGGTGCAGCGGCGGCGGCGGCGGCGGATTCATCGCGCCCGGCGCGCTGGCCTTCGGTTTTACGACTGGCCGGCGGAACTGGCGGGGCGGGGC